>LOJH01027872.1:0-17930 GCA_001685095.1 Ellobius talpinus
TTCTTCTTTTGTTTCCACAGAAGATGAGAACCTGTGGATTTCTTCCAGACTAATTTGGTTTGATGGATAAGACCCTCTGAAAGGTTGCCTTGAACACCCCTCAAAAAATTACTTCACCCAACAAAAAGCAGGAAGCAGTTTGGAGAGAACTATGCCCAAATTCCCTAAATGATTATTTACATTTAAAGAAGGATATGCTAGAGATTTGCATTGGTATAGATCTTGGTTTATTGATATAAATTAAAGATCAATTTTGTTATATATATATTTCTGTTCTTGATTAAGATACTGTGCTTGTGTAGCTCATTTAAAAATGTAATGTATAATTAAGAAACATAGATTAATAGAGAATCATCTATAATAGACAAGCTTGTTACATATTGTAGATAATAGCCTTGTTTTAATCCTATATCCATAAAAATTTCTGAAAGATAACACACAAGAACTTTGTCAATAAAGACTTGAATATCTTATAGGATCCTAGAAATATTTAGGGAAAAAAAAGCAACCTCAGTTGGTCAGTGGTGACACATGCCTTTAATCCCAGCCCTTGAGAGGCAGAGACTGGAGGATCTCTGTGAGTTCAAGGCCAGTCTGGTCTACAGAGTGAGTTTCAGGAGAGCCAGAGCTATTCACAGAGAAATCCTGTCTCAAAACAAAGCAAAATCAAACAAAAAGACCTGGTCAACCAGTTTTGCTTACTAAACATTATTTTTACTGTTTAATTTCACAATTAGGGCTGCCAGTCTTTCTGTTTCATAGTAGAAAACTGGAAGGTTTATGATATACTAACCAGTGAAATCTGGGAAGCCTTCAAAATCATGTGCAGTTAAAGCAATAATGGAAAAGATAATTCAATAAAGATTTCTTTTCTCAGAAAAACAGAATTTTACCCGAGAGTTTGAGAAACAAGATAGACCAAACCCTGAGTTGGTGGCCCCAGAATCCATGTAAAAAGTTGAGTGTGTTCGCATGTAAGTCTGTAACCCCAGCCTTGTGGAGGAGAGGACAGAAGGATCTCTGTGGCTAATTGGCTTGCCGTTCCATGAGGCACCCTGTTCTCAAGGAAATAAGGTGGCTGAGTGATAAATCAGGACACCCATCTATTTCCCTGGCTCATGTGTGCATGTGCAATTATTCATCCAAACATACATATAGGCATAAAATAGAAGCCCATGATATACATGATACACATAGACAACACCCCCAAAAAGAAATCTAAAGCTAGATATAGATTTTATACCTTTGATAAACATTGACTCGTAATAGATCATATACATAAATGCAAAATGCAAAGGAAAAGTGCAAAGCTATGAAGCAAAGATGGCATAAGAAAATCTAGATGACTTCATGATGATGACATTTATATACATGTGAAGAGCAGCTCATAAAAACAAAACTGATAATCTGAACTTCACTGAAAATATGCTATATGCTGTGAAAAGATAGTCCACACACAGGATGAAGACATGCAAAACACACAATCACAGGCTATTATATAAAATATGCAAAAGAGCTTGAAAACGTCAAGAGTCAGAAAATGCGCAACTTGATGTTTAAGATAGATGTAAAACCCCTGAATATATAAATCAGCAAGGAAGAATCTAGAGACAACAAACACACATATGCATAGATGCTCGGCATGCCAGGAATTCAGGACAAGGTAACAAGATACCAAGAGTGCCTTCCAAACAACCAACAGTATCAGGCACCAATGAGAAGGTGCGGTGAGGGGGCTCTCACTTGTGGCTGGTTAAATAAAAAAGGGTACAGCTACTTAGGACAATGCTTCAATTTTTTATAGAACTAAACATATCTTTACTATTTGATCTCACAATCATACTCCTTGGACATGCTCAAAGAAGTTGAAAACTTACATCTGCCACAAGAACCTGTACAGCTGGCCGCTTATATCAGCTTCATGCATAATCAGAAAAACTTGTAAGCAACCAAGATGCCCATTGGTAGAGAGGAGGATAACTTGCGGTACATCTAGATGGATGGAATTGCAGCCCACACTTAACAGAAATCAATCACTGCGAGATGTAAAACCAAAATGCCTGTGCTAAGTCATGGAAAGCACTCTGGAAAGGCTACATGCTGCCTGATTCCCACTGCATACCATTTATTCCACAGACAGTAAGAGGATTAGGCGTCACCAGAGGTTGGCAAGAAGGGACATAAAAGGGTGGTGGCACAGGAATTTTTGTTATTTTTTTTAGGGAGGTGGTAGGATTGTGAATAATACCATAATAACGGGCACTTGACATAACATATTTACCAAAGTTTAGAGAAAACAGCAACAGTAAGAAGGAACTCTCACGTAAACAAACTGAACATCAGGTGAGATGGTATGTCACTGCAGCCCATCAGTCCTAACAGATGCCTCAGTCCTCGGAAGGATGCTGACAGTGAAGGAGGATGTGTGTTTACGGAGGCAAAAGAATATGCAAACTTTGTGGAAAAGTCTGCTATTATTCTACATCTGACCCAAACTATAAACCACATTAAAGAAAACAGATTCAGCCTCATCTTTTTCTAGCAGGGACAGAAAAACTGCAGACCCTATAAAAGGAAATAAAATTGAGAATTTTTGTTTTGGGAGCCAGGTATAGTGGTATATGCATTTAATCCCAACACTCAGGAGGCAGAGGCAGGCGGACCTCTGTGAGTCTGAGGCCAGCCTGGTCTACAAGAGCCCATTCCAGGACAGCTAGGGAAACCCTGTCTGTGTAATATCATTAGCACAGTGAAATGAGAGAAAAGATTCCATCTCAGCAGATACACAGAACGCTTTAGGTGATTAAGTCCACAATATCTGTTATCATTTTATAGATGTCGTGAGCTCTCAATGCAGAACCACTAGGGAGGGCGTGTGTGGCAGTTCTTCCTAGCATATGATATGCTGACTTAAAATCTGAAGGTAATTCCTTTACATTCTATTTGGAATTTTGTGGGTCGAGTAAATGTCAACTAACTTCCAGCCTGCAAAGACAAAACAAACAAGACCAGCAACACAATTTTGTCAAAATGATACTTTAGTTTTTTTTTTGCGGCACTAAACTAGTTTCCCTAGAGATACTGAGGCAACTGTAATTAGAAAACACTCTCTGGTGCACACATTCTCATTATTCTGGCTTTGGAAAATGAATGAGCCACTGTGACCATCAGTAACTCTCTTTCTCCCTTGTCTGGCAGAAGGAAATGGCTTACTGGGAAGATGCAGGGCTGACTGTGAGATTTAGAACTCCGTCATCAGGACGAGAGTACCCTGGGTTGCTTTAATCCACCGATAGAACAGTGGAGCTGATGTAATCAGGTCATGATTTAGGAGCCTTGAACACCAGACCCTTGGCCAATCACTTCATTCCACACACCTGATGATAATCATCTCTTTGGAGCAAAATAGATGAGAGGGAGAGAGGCAAGTGACATGTCACCACAAGTGTGTGTCTGAATATAGTAACCCAATTTATGTGTCTCGTTTTGGTTTATTTTACGTGAAATTCAGAAAGTGCCACACAATTGGATTTTGTAGATAGATTAGGGAGACACAAAAGATCCAAATGTGGTCTACAAAGCCCGGAGGCCATACCATGACTTGCACAGAAGTGGACTAGCTAATGGAAGGTAGCCATGTTCTTGTGAGTTCTTATTTTCACCTCGTGTTTCAAGGCCAATAAAATTATACACTTTCTCAGCACATCTGTCACAGGGTGCAAAGACCAACTTATCATTCCGCCTAGAAAGCCAAAGCCAGTCATGCAGAACTTGGTCTCTCACTGAAGAAGGCCTGAGATTCCTGCCAGCAGAGCCTACAAGCTGCACAGCTTGCTCACTACAAGCTTGCTCACCACATCCAACCTGAAGACTTCTCTGCTCATAAATGAAGGGATTGAACAGTACATTGCCTTGTGTGTTTGGAAGAGTTATATGTATTTCACTATATGTCCTTGTATCTACTAAAACCATATCAACATTTTCTAGGGTATTAAGAGTATTGGAAAGGGTTTTCCTTTCTTTTTTTTAATAATTATGTGTTCATTGGTACAAATTGATAATGGTTCTCAAGTTGCCTTTGTATTTGTTTTGGGAAATTAAAATTCCTTGAATTTGGAAATCTCTTGATTGCTATGTGGCTAAATTACCCCCCAATTATCAAGCCAAGTGCTTTGTACATTAACATTTTCACTACAAAACGCATCGATCAATGATCATTTAAATCTTCTCTTGCCAAAGTATTAGTTTTAAAAAAATGACACCTCCATTAATGTTTGTTTTCTCCTCATCAGTTTTTAGTATATTTATACTCCAGTGCCTAAGATGTCCCATATACATACAATTTAAATGATTTGCTGCCTTTATTAATTTTTTTAAATTATAGAAATTTAATAAAAGCAATTTTGAAAATGTAGTATTTATACAAACATTACCTGCAATACTCACAACCCTCCCTCCCTTCCTCATCCCAGACACCCACACATACAATGGATGCTCTTTCAGCCATAATAAAATTCTCATCTACTAGACCACATGCAAGACAGAGTATCTCATGCCACCTTCATGCTGTCATACATAGAGTTTGATGATCCCCCAGTGCCACCAGTGCTCACTCTGCTAACGGCTCTGTCCTTCCCAGGACTGCACACAGAAACATGCATCAACTGTCATAAGGACATATGTTTCATTCTTTGAACAAGCTTGTTCAGTTTCAAGTGTTAGTAGAATTATGAATGATAAAATGTAACCATGACAAAGGTTCCTTGAGTAGGCTGTGATTTGGAAAAAAAAAGTAGGTAAAGAAAAGTCCCTAAACCCAAGAGATTTAGAATAAGTCATTTTAATCCAACCAAGAAATTCAGACATAATAGCAATAATCCACCACCACCATATACCCCAACATGAATACGGCACAGTGTTTGAGGGACAAACAGATGTTGCTACAGCTTAGATCTAGGTAAGGCAGCTCTGCCAGTACTGCAGAATTCGGTTAGTAATTCTTTGAAAGATGTTTCACAGATACTGAATACCACTGGGCTTTTCAGGGCTGTTCATGAATAGACACAGGTCAGAGGGACTTAAGCATCGCAAGTGGCCACACAGGTCACGGGTCCCACACAGCTCCCTCTCTACCGAGTTGATGGCCTTCTGCCTAAGAGGCAGGAGTGGTTGTCACCTTTCTCCTTCAGTATAGCCAGCGATGAGCAACACATTGTTTAGGCTTAAATCACTATGTTTAGTCTCTTTGGGAAGCACAGAAAATCCCCTTATAACAGAAGTTGCAAGCCATACAGTAGTATAGAAACAGACAAGAAGTCTGAAGAAAAATTAACAAGAAGACAGAAGCACTGATTTTTATTCTTTATAAGAAAGGGCATTATTTTTAATTTTTGGAGATGCATACAAAAAGTGCACATTTTAACCCCTTTGTTCATATTTGACTTGAGTGGCCCAGTCGAAAACATTTGTGTGGCAGTTTCCAAGAGCTTTTTGATATCCCCAAGGCTTGCTTTAATCACTCGATGCTGAAGTCTGATTCCTCTGATGTGTCTGTACTATCACTATCCTTGCTTGATTTTCATCTGCAGTGTCTAACTTGCCTAAATCTATCTTTAGAGTTGAGCGCTCTGTCCACATATCTTCATCAGTCTCATAAAACTCAGCAAATCTCACAACATTGCCATTTCAAACTATCCCGCCTTGCCTAGAAGTAAAATGAGAATATTTTCACTTATTTTCCCCATATAAGAGACCAACTGAACAAGGCTGACAGAGATGAGTAGAGCTAAACCTCAGGTATCATGTTTATGGGATTCATTTTTAAAACACACAGTTCATGCCAGCAAGATGGCCCACTGTGAAAGGGTGCTTACCCTGTAGGCCTCATGAGAGACACAAAGGTAGAAGGAGAGAACTGATCCCACAAAGTCATTCTCTGACTATCACATGCTTGTGGACATGCACATATCAACACACAAACAACAAGCCAAATAAGGTTTACACTTAAAAAGCACACCCAGTTCATTAGGGAACTATTCTCTTAGTATAACAACTTTTTGTTTGTAACTAATTTATCAGAGAACTTTTGTGACATGACCACTACTCTACTTTTTTCAAAATATTCATGGGGTATATTTTGTACTTGCTGTTAAATTTTATCTTTGTGTGTCCAAGTGTGTGTGTGTGCATATATACACATGTATGTATGTGTTATGGATGCATGCGGAACACACATGCTTTTACAAGTGTGCAGAGGTCAGAGGAAACTTTGTGGAGAGGTCCTCTCCTTCTCCTTCATGAGGGTTCCTGAGATTGAAGTCAGGAAAATTCTTTTACCAGCTTTGTCACCTCAATAGCCCTGTGTTTTTCGAAAATGCATCAAAGAGAGTGTAAAGGAAATTAATATATAAATAATATCTACCCTAACTATATATAAGGCAGCACAAAATGATTAGCAGTTTTTTGAATACCTATGGCATAGATGATTTACCTTTCTCCCTTAGACAAGCCCTTACGGGTAGAGGAAAACTAAAAGTCCTTGTATTAGCATCTGCTGTTACTTAACATGATCCAAACTTAGAAGCATAAGAACACACAGTTCTTATCTTCCAGTCCCTGTGGGTCAGGAATTCTCGTGATGCTTGTGCAGTTTTCTGCTCAGACACTCACAAGGATGCAACTAAGAAGCTGAGGTCTTATCTGCAACCCAGCTGAAGGGTTTGCTTCTAGGCTAAGGATGCAAGCAGAATCCAGTTTGCCGAAGAAAGACCGGAAGCTTCAGTTTTGTGTTGGCTATCAGCTGGAGGCTGCCTTGGTTTGTATGCATGCCTCAATGCCAGCAAATGAGAAAGAGATGGAGACAGTTGCATGCATGTAGTTGCATGGATCCTGTCCTGTTGGCTGGAAGGCAGGCACAAGTCCTGTCCACACAGAGGAAAAAGGGCCACATTAAGGCAACATTACAAGAAGGCAGGATGAATACAGATGACCTTACTAACTGCCTGCAACACTTAACTTCCAGCAGATCTATTATTAGTGAAAAGAATGATCTTTTTTTAGTTGAAAGGCCTGAAAAAAAATCTACACTCTAAATTTTCCTTGTTTCATCCTCAATAACGAGCATGGGTGCTTTTGATGTATTCTTTTAAAATTATCGTGGAAGTCAGGCATGCCAAGTACAGATATTTCCCTGTTCATATAACATGTTCTCATTATTCAGCCAGTACAGAATCTGGGAGTCCACAAGGCTTGGTGAGCAGTTGGAAGCTGCTGAGAAGAAAGCATGGCATTGTCTCACCCCAGGGATTTCACTGAGAAACACTCCAGCCTCCATCACAAGGCATTGCTGCCACATCTTGTACTTGACTCAAATCTGGGACCCGTATTCCTGATGGTCCCCAAGGTAACATACTCTTCTGGCTTTGTGTTGAGGCAATCAGCTCATTTTAGTTTAAGATTCATAAACATTACTTTTTTCTGTGTGCTTCAGTATATTCTGTAACTAGTAAGAAGACAGGAAAGAATGGCAGGAGCAATGCTGACATGACTGACAGCGCATGGCTCACAGGGGCCGCCCAATGACAGTGCATGGCTCACAGGGCCACCCAATGACAGTGCATGGCTCACAGGGCTGCCCAATGATAGTACATGGCTCACAGGGCCACCCAATGACAGTGCATGGCTCACAGGGCCGCCCAATGACAGTACATGGCTCACAGGGTCGTCCAATGACAGTGCATGGCTTACAGGGGCCACCCAATGACAGTGCATGGCTTACAGGGGCCGGCCAATGACAGTGCATGGCTCATAGGGCCGGCCAATGACAGTGCATGGCTCACAGGGCCGGCCAATGACAGTGCATGGCTCACAGGGCCGCCCAATGGCAGTGCATGGCTCACAGGGCTGCCCAATGACAGTGCATGGCTTACAGGGCTGTGCAAGGCTGTGCTTAGAAAACCCAACAGGTAGGCGTGAGGCCTGCATTCTTGACATGGACTTCCCCTGCAAAATTTCAGAGCTAACCACTTACTCATTTCCTGCCCAACTGATAAGCAGGAGTTAAATTGCATGAGTAATACATACCACTCAGGTCTCTGTGGCTTTTACATTTTCAGAGCACATCCATAGTTATTATCTCATTTTACATAAGTAGAAATAAAAGAGTCAACCTATACCAGGCTTTTTCTTTTAGGCCACCAACCAGCTCTCAAATCATGACATAGAGACTTATTATTAGTTATGAATGCTTGACCTGGCTAATAGCATTTCTGGCTAGTACTTTTAACTTAAATTAACCTGTTTCTCTTTATCTACCTTTTGCCTTGGGGCTTTTTACCTTTTCTTACTTCCTTATTGTCTCTATGCCTGACTGGCTTCTGGCCCTGGGCTTCTCCCTCATTCCCTCCTCCTTCTCTCGTTCCTCTCCTCTCTTCTTTTCCCCTTCTCAAGCCCACATTTCTCCTCCTATTAATTCTCTCTCTCTCTGCCAGCCCCACCTATCCTTTTTTCCAGCCTAGCTATTGGCCATTTAGCTCTTTATTAGACCAATCAGGTACCTTAGGTACGCAAGATGAAATAGATGTAACATATCTTTACATAATTACACACACAACCTTAACACATTAAAGAAACTCAGTGTAAACAAAAGTAACACACCTTTACACAGCTAAAGTAATATTCTGCAGCATGAACAAATGTAACACATCATTGCCTAGTTAAAATAATATTCTACAACATCTACCTAAACCTGGTGGCTCAAGTCTGGAGTCTAGTCTCAGCTTCTCGGGAGATAAAGCAGAAGGAACACAGGGCAGCCTGGGCTACAGAGTTGGTTCAAGGCCAAATTGGGAACTTACCAAGACCCTGTCTCAAAAATAAAAATACAAAATGGTTCAAGTGTTTCTCAGTGGTAGAAGGCTGGCCTAGCATGTACCAGGTATGGTGTGGACCTCAAGCGCATGCACGAGTGTGCACATGTGTGTGTGTGTGTGTGTGCTCTGATAAATCAACTGCTAACAGAAGATCCTTGGTTCTCTCTGAAAGGTATCACCCATTTCCCCATCTTCCTGACGAGCCGAAAATGTCCCCACCCCACCCCACATTAAGGTACATTCACTTTTTTTTAATCTTCAGAACTAGTGGGGGGGTTACTTTATATGGCATGAGGATGAAGATTATCTCCTGTGGTTCAGTCTGATGAAGCTAAGGATCTGGGGAGGAGGCACACACCCTGGGTTATGCAGTTGGGTCCTAAGGGCTACTCATGAGAGAGACAGGGTTCTGAGACAGACGACAAGGAGGAAATGTATCTGGAGGCGGACTGGCCACAAGTCAAAGGATGCCCACCGCTATCAACAGCTCTGAGGGGGATCCAGGACCAGAGTCTCCCTAATGGGCCCCAAGAAGACACGGCCCAGCTGACACTTTGATTTCAACTCAAACTGATTTGTATTTTTATATTTGTATTACTTGGGGACAAAAGAGAATAAATGTATTGTCCAAGTCACCCAGTTTGTAGTGATTTGTTATTGTCACAGGAAACTGATACATACAACTCTGGCCCTTACCTTTCTAGTGATAAAGCTAACTTATCAGTGCTAAAGAATTCAGCCAGCATGCTTATTTCCAAGCTCTGTGACCCTACAACCTTAATGAGAAGCAAACAAATAACACCACAATTGATGTCAGCTTAAGGCGTTTGAAAGCAAAAGGTTCCTGAAGTCCTATAGGATTTTGTCATCCATAACACATCAGGTTCCCAGAGGAAGACACTTGCCGAACCTCCCTAATCGTCATTGCTACAACAAGGGACACAGCGTATTTACCTAAAAGATGCAGAAAATGGACCTCAGAGAGGTAGTTTTTGGTCCAGAGGCACATGGGCCCGTTTCCCACATGTCTGACCCATCCTGCACACATGCCACAGTCTGGAGTACGGACATCTTATTGCCAATGCCAAACTCAGCTACAATTATAATTATACATATTTAGTTCATATTATGCCAGATTTCATTTTAATTGTGTTATATTCATTAACATTTTAGCCTCTGTAGCAACCTACATAGATACCCTGAGGTGAAACCTGTGAATATATAGGATGTCTGTGAAGATACGCTGCTTCACATGACAGAAAGGACCATGCTTGAGCCAGGACCTAGAAATCAGGAAGATTACCGTGGATGATCCAGATGGATCCCCTCAAAGGTTTATTATATGAATTGAGAAGGAAGTTGAAAGTGAGAAGATGTCATTAAGGAAGCCAACTATCAGAGTCAAGAAAACTCGAGAACACTCTTCCTGGACCAGTGATAGAGGAGGTTCCTCACAAGGAATGTAGACGGGGGCTGAGCAGAGCAAGGTCCCTCCAGGAGCTATAGAGGGAGCAGGGTCTTGCCTTTGGCTGTTCATGATAAAATCTATTTCATACTCGGACCACTAGACCTGAAGGGTAGGCAAGTCATGCTGTTTGTCCACTATGCTTGTAGCAATGTTGTGGCAGGAGTGTGAAACTGAAACCACGACGCTGTTTTATGAATGAAGCACACAGAGAGCTAAAATAGTGTTCTAAAAACATGACACAGTCACTCATTGACAGCTCTAGGATTCAAAGCCAGGTGCCGCTCTCCAGAGTCCAGAGCTAGCCCCCTCTCTACCTGTTCCATCTGGGGGTCCTTCCTCCTCCTCATCTTGTATTCCAGTCCCCAGTTACTGGTACTCATTATATGGGACTATTTAAATTACATTGTTCATGGTCTATATAAATAAACCAAAGCATATTTTCTGCAACGTGATTTCTAAACTTGTCTTCAAAACCGAATTCTCTTTTTCAGTCTCTCATATAAGAAATCAAAGTGGTTTTGTTTGTATAAAGAGGGTGGTATGGGAGTGAATTATGAGAGCCAATGTTCTAAGTTTTCATTACTGTGCCTAAGAGATCCATAAAACAAAATGCCTCTAACCCATAAGGCCCTTGTCTAAGGACGGGCACTTCCTGAGGTGCTGGAGGCTGCTGTTCGTATAAGATACCAAGCCATGTCTCCACTTCCCTGCAGTGGTTGGTTGGTCCAACTGTATACCAGCTGTGCTTGAGGCATGGCCCTGGCCAGAGTCCATCATCCTGGCCAATATTTAATTAAATCTTGCTTCAAGTTTGACTCGAAATTGTGACAGTGGTCATATTCTTGCCCAGGATGTTTAAGAGAGCAGTCTAGCCTGCCTGCTTCCCTACCTGTCCTCCACTCCCAACCCAAGGACCCTAGTCAGGGGCCTCAGAAACATGCAAAACTTTCCCTCCATAAGAAGTACTTCTGAGTCTCTTTGCTACTAAACTAGCTGGGAGTCAGCCACATAGACAGATCCAGACATGCATAGTAAGCCACTGTGTTACCTCCACAAGGTCAAATTTCCCTGCTTTTCCAACAGGGTTGATCAGATCCTACTGATTTCTTCATGCTAGCATTATGTTAATGATATCGATGTTTTCAAGGACCTGAGACACCTTACATTAGCAATTTCTCTCCAGAATGTCAAGAGGGAGGATGAGCTGACACCATCACTCCAAGTCTCAAAATGCCACAAGTTGACCCTATCAGGTTTACCAGGTACGTTTCAAAATTAGGAGAGTTAATGAGTATCTGTTTTTTGTGACCCCGCCAGCTACATTCCTGCCTTCCATTTCAGATTTAATACCAGAGAGAGAGAGAGACAGAGACAGACAGAGATGCAAAGACAGACAGAGAGGAAAGGACTTGGATGTGGTCACATAGCTGAGATCTGACCATTGGCCTCTAAGACGCACGTGTGCTTTTAAGATTGGACACAATGAGGTATACAAGGTCATTAGGAGGAGCATGTTTTAAAATCTAAACTTTCCTCACTTTCCAAGTTAGTGAAGTACTCGAAGCTGTGATTCCTCACGTACTAAGAACAAGATAACAGTCCCTATTGACGGGCTGCAGTGATCATGAGCCGGTTGTTCATGCCAGGCTGCTAGAACAAAGAAAACCCATGTGTACTTCCAGCTGGGATTGCTTGGAGTAACTAGAACTGGGAGACTTTCTTAAGCTTTCCTGTACCCTTGGTCTAGGCAGACTCATATTCAGAGAAAGTTTAGAACGTTACAGAGGTAAGTTGTGAATGGAGACCAGGTACTTCTGAGACCATAGTGGGGCCTCTCAGTCATTTACTGACATGGAATCATTTGAGACGTAGAACATATCAGGTTATTTTAATTGTCACGCTGTGTCCGGGTCCATCCTGAAATTATCATCCTCAGATTCAGGCACCTCCAGAGAAAGAGTCACATCATTTCCCGCGATAATGGATTGAACGACAGTCTTGGATAGACCCACAGTCATGAGCACAGGGCCTTCTGTTTTATATTTGATAAATAGGAGCTAAGGACCTAATAGAAGACCAAATATGACAAGATCTTTCCGCTGTCCTGTTGAGTCTCAAGACCGATGTGACATCTCAAAAGCAACAATAGTGCATACCTGCAGTTACGAATGTCACCCATAGCTCACCATTTCTGCGCTTAGTGGGAATCAAGGTGGAGAAAATCCACAACCTTCTCCTACCACAGAAGGTACCTGTTCCCACAGGCCTTCTCTGGCTCCCACACTTCCTGTGCTTTTATCTACAGCCCTTTTATACGAGTCTGCTACTAGTTAATGGGACCTTTCAAGCAGTGACATAGTGGCAATTACATTAGCATGCACTTCTATACATCTTTTAACCAGGCCGAGGCTCGGAACAGAAATGTCATTAGGAGAACCCCTAGCTGCCCCCACGCACAGACACCAGCACTGCTTCCCCTCAAATCGATTTCACTAAATTTAGAAAGCAAATACAAGCGCAGTTTTTTTTCCTGCTCATGAATCTCTGTTTTAAGCGCACACACCTTTTAACCTGCAAACAATGGAATACAGAGAGGCCATGCATTAGGAAGATGAGAGACTGGCATTGACATGACCACCTCCATTAATAAGGTGGATTGATGGCCAGCAGCAGGGTGCTCTGGTCCTCCTTCCGTGCTGCTCACATTCACAGGCTTGAGATGAGGAATGTTGGTAATAGGCCTCATTTGCATGCTGGCAGCAGGTTGTCCCACCCAGAGCATGACTGCTGATTCATTTATTTGAAGGGGAGAGAATGTGGTGCTCACAGCCAGCAAAGAATCAGGCTGATCTTCCAAAGAAAACAGGGTCCATCCACTTATTTCTTATTTCTCCTCAAAGTCCTTCTATCAAATGGAAGGAGAGGAGAAAACAAATGCTTCTGTCTAAATCATGACTTCTGTCATAGGCTGAGTTTGGAATCGTCTCTACTCTTCACCAAATCACCAGAATCTGTCACTTCTAAGCACGTGGGCTGCACGCAAAAATATAAAAGAGGCTGGAGCGTCAGCCAGGACTAGGGAATGGAAGTGCATATGAAGGAGTTCACTATTTATTTTAAAGCCAACAAAAGCCCACGGGAAAGAAAACATCGGTGCATGGGCCTAGGGAAAAAATAGCTTTGCTGAAGTGATGGAGTGAGGAGAGGAAAGAAGGGCTGTAGGGAGAAAGACGTCAGCTGCGATGTCCAGCTCTCCCCGAGGCGAAGAACATCAGCAGGAGAGCTGTAAAGACCAAAGGTTTCAAACCTTCTCACAGTGGAGGAGGCATTGGGGTGTCAGCTCCAGTTTTCAGCTTCGGATATTTGATAATGTGCACAGAGAATGCAGCAGGAGACCTACATGGAGCAAGAAAGGCAGCGAGTTCAGCCTTTCCAGAGCAGCAAGAGTGAGAGACCTGGATGACCAGATGGCTTCACTGCTAAAGGCGTTCGCCATTAAGACCAACACCTGAGTCTGATTCCATACATGACAGAAGGACAGAGTGGACACCAGAAAGAAAGTTGTGTTTGGTGGTCTCTTCTCCCCCCGTCAAATATAGCAAATATATGTAAGTATGTGGCTATACTCTATATCTATTAATATTAATGTATTTATGTTTCAGTGGCAAGCAAGCCTAGGATAGAGTTTAGTGACCTGCAACTCTCATTTGCTTTGGTGACACACACACACATGCCCCTGGTAGCCTAAATTCCTCACTTGCATGTATTATGTATACATGCCTCTCTCCAAACCATGCATCTATGACTCTGAGAACCCTCTCTACTTCACACTGCAGCAGCTATGAGCACATCCAACTCAATAACAGTTTAGTTTCCTATCCCAGTAATGATAAAATTCTGAGTGTTCCTGTTCACATGTATTCTCAGCATATTCAGATATATAAAGAAGAGAAAGGGATACTTGGCCTGAACTAGTTTTGGGCACATGTATAGTAAGGCAAAACTATTTCCTCTAGTTGCCTTTTAGGGTGAATCCCCGATTTTCTATTTTACCTCTATGCAGATTTGGGCATGCATGGTATGAATGAATGAATGACCTAATCTAGCAATCAAAGTAGAGAAACACCCAAGCTATGCCTCTTGGAAGGCAGACCCATCTTTTCTCAGACTCCACAAGAAGAAACCCCAACAATGACCAAGGTCCTTGAGAATCTTCCCTCCCCTGACCCACAGTCAGTATTGACAGTGTATCCCGCTTGAATATGTACCCACAGTCAGTATTGACAGTGTAGCCCCCTTGAATATGTACTATGTATCCACCTTGACTGTGTACTATGTATCCCTCTTGACTGTGTACTACGTATCCCCGTTGACTATGTACTATGTATCCCTCTTGACTGTGTACTATGTATCCCTCTTGACTGTGTACTATGTATCCCTCTTGACTGTGTACTATATATCCCCCTTGATTGTGTACTATGTATCCCTCTTGAATGTGTACTATGTATCCCTCTTGACTGTGTACTATGTATCCCTCTTGAATGTGTGGCCACAGTCAGTATTGAGAGTGTATCTCTCTTGACTGTGTACTATGCCTAGCCACATAAAACTACCTTACTTCTTTTGAATATCTGGGAGAGCCCTTATTTTTGTTTCTTTGACTAAAAGGCCTAGAACCTGGAAACATCTGGCCCCAGACCTGGATGGAATATGTGTTACACTTCTATGCTGGTTAGAACATGCCCCTCCCTTTTCTTTCAGACAGGTTTTTACGTATCCCACCCTCAAACTCCTTAAGTAACTTAGGATGGCTGTGAGCTTCTGATCTCCCTGTGTCCGTCTCAGTGGTGCATGCTGGGATATGGCATTGGCTACCATGCCTGGTTTTATGCAGTACTAGAGCTCGAAGTCAGGGCTTCATGCTTGCGAGGCAAGCACACAGCACCCATTCTAAAAACGTTTGAAATGTTTCAAATGGTTCTGTACAAAGGCTTATGGGTAATGGGTAAAAGTGTTAGCAGATGGACGAGGTTGAGACATCAGCATTGCACTAATGAGACAGGACTCTGCCTGCCTTGAGAGGACACAGAAAACACACAAGTCTGATTAGACAAGCATCCTGCCTGGGGCAGAGACCAGCATCCACTCAAGCACAGGAACAAATCAACTCAGACACAATAGAGCCAAGGAATTTGATTGGGAATGTTTGCAGTCAAGGAATGGGGTGAAGTGACAGCTGAGGACAGGACAAGGGTAGAGCCTCCCTGGATAAAGGGGTGGAGTGTCCTTTGATTTGGATTGATGAAAACAGGTGAGCAAGACAGGTGATTCTGGTCTGGTAACAGTGAGGACTGGGGAAGTGAGAAAGTGCAAGAGGTTAGCCTCAGAGAAGCTGCTGAAGAAAACAGGATGACCCAACGAAGCTTAAGGCTCACAGAACTGCCAGGGTACAATACTGGGGTCAGAGGGAAGGGCCATCCCAAATGGGTAAAGCCAGTTTTAAACTTAGCAGAGAGCGAGCATTTTAAAGGGCATGACAGTGGAGGCAGAAGCAGTCAATGCCTCAGTCAAAAACACAGAGAGCACTCTACTGCAGATCAGAATGGTTTACAGCGCACAGCAAAGAGGCACTCCGTGCCTGTTGCCACAATGAGAATTACTGTAATGTGACTATTGCCGAGAAAGGAAATGACACTCATTTGGATTTAATCCTCAACTGACTCGTATCTAGGGTAACATTACAGAAAGAAACTTAGAAAAAAGTAGAACTTCCATTTGCTGAAATACAGGAATCAGTCCATTTGCTGTTCCTGAGTAATGGACACTTGGGATTGTTGGCTAGGCAAAACTGTCAAACCAGTGGCCCTAATGGGGCTGTCAGAGGCAAGGCTGCGAGTTGCACATAGAGAGGTCAAAACCTGTCATAGACTCAGTTCTATGAGATGAAGGTTTTCAAAGGATTAATTCTTCAACTTAATTGCACGTAATACTCATCTGTGGATTTATTTTAAATATACAATGGCATCTACACAGTAATGCCTCAGCCAATGAATATATGTATGAAATGGAGATGAACAAGTAAGAAACACCTGAAGTGCTCAACTCAATTAACTGCTTGATTCAGCAGCAGGAGGAGGAATGAAGGGAGGTAGCCCCAGAAGGAACACACAGGCTTCAGAGGAAAAAGGAAGTCATAGCACTATGGGATCTTGAGAGGATACAGACAATGGCCTGCAGAGGGGCTTATGCATGAAAGAGCACATCTCATCTGCCTAGACTGCAGGAGGGGACAAGTTCAGTGTCTGACCTGCATTTAGTCAATGTAAGGAACTCTCTACATCAACAACAGAGAGCCATGAGGAGTCCCACCCATTGTCCCTCTATTCGAATCCGCTCTCTCCTTTCTATGTTACAAACCATTTCTGTGCGGCCAAGAAAGTTCATCAGCAGGTAACAAACGTAATCCAGAGGGCTGAAAAACTCACACAACTTAATCTATGACTGAAATGGCAAATTACTTTAATTTAGACATTTTTTTATTTGCAGGTTTTGATTTTGCATGCTCTTTCCCATTTAAGCCCATAAATAGCTCAGGTTGTAGTTACCCCAGCACAGAGGCTAAAGGCCCCTCAATCTCTAATGAAATGAAAGTTTCTACTATCAGGACATTTAAAATAATAACAGCAGAAATGATAATAATAAAAGGTTGTTGATATTGATTGCCCACTGAAGCAAACATGAAGGACTCTCAATCTCCAAAGTCATTATTTCAAATAGAAAGGAATGAAGGTTATTCTTATTTAGGAGCAATAATTAGCTTCAAATTTGGGGTGGTGGCATTTATTACTAGTGAGACTGTGCAAGTGCAGCATCGAAGGTTAATCTGGAGGTGTAACCAAGGACTGATGTGAGAGGTGGGGTTAATGAAAGAGCATTTGTCCCAGACAGGATCAAGGAAGGCACGCCGCCCTCAGCAATGGCAGGAAGGGCTGCACTGTTAATGAGCCATATGTAAAATTTTTCCTATCTGATTGGTTGACATTTTTTCTTGCCAGTAATGTTATTATTCACCTTGTAAAATGAATTCATCTCACACCAGGGCATAGCATTAATTTGGAGATGCCTAAAATTTCTTGGACTGCTAAAGTTGGTTTAGAATGAAAGCTACTGAGCTGGTACCAAAGAGCAGCCTGGCTGTAACAAGAGCCTTGAGCATTGAATTAGACCCAGGGGTGGGGGTGAGTGGCAGAGAGGTTCAGGATCTCAGTACCCTCTTGTCCTTCACTCCTGAGTGTGGGACAATGATATGTATTCTGTTAATTTTATTTTAAATAAACACTGATTGGCCAGTAGCCAGGCAGGAAGTATAGGCGGGACAACCAGACAGGAGGTAGAGGTGGGTCAATGAGAACAGGTAATTCTGGGAAGAAGGAAATCATAGTCTGCAGTCCTGAACCAGCCACAGAAGAAGCAAGATGTGACTGTCTTGCCGAATAAGGTACAGAGCCATGTGGCTAACACAGACAAGAATAACAGGCTAATATAAGTTATAAGAGTTACTAAGAAGCCTGAGCTAATGGGCCAATCAGTTT
>LOJH01027875.1:0-17929 GCA_001685095.1 Ellobius talpinus
TGGGAGACATGTGGGCAGACACATAGTATGGAATAGAATTGTATACTTATTACTTAAAGGGGGAAGGGGAGAGAGAGGGGAGAGAGGAGAGGCACGCGTGCCGACAGAGAACAGGCAGAGAATCAAGATGGGGGAAGGCAGGCAGGGTCACTGGGAGTGGGCGTGGCTTGCCCCTTAAAGAGTCAAAAACCATAACACCCATGCCACTTAGTCTTGCCTTATAGTTTATACAATACTGTAACATCTAGTATTGCGTTCTTGGTCTCTTTGATACAGTTCATAATGAAATGAACTATTATGGTCTTCCCTATTTTCTGTTCTTTACCACTTGAAAACTTCATTTGTCCAAGGACACCTCATCAGTGTTCTTATCCTAAAATGGTCTCAGAGACAATAAGGTCTAGGAAGGGACTCTGACATCCATCAGACAAAGGATATCTCACTGGCAGTGAAGACTCACCTTCTCAATACCGTGTGAATAAGATGTGACCATTTTCTCTCCATAAGTTTAAAAGAAGAAACAAACAAAAAATCCCCTGCTGTGGGTTGCTCTATTTATAAAAATTCACAGAAATCCATTAGAATCTAACAAGCTGAAACTGAATGCTCACTCCTCAACTGTTTTGAAACACATTGCTGCCAGTTGAATTGGGCTGTAGTGCGACATGCAATATTGGATGACGCATTTGGCAAGATTCAGGACAGGCTTTGGTAATGAGATTCTTTTTCTCTCTCCTCAATATGCTTATTTCAATAGACTTATGAACTGCTTACGGGCAGAGAAAGAATGATAATGGATGGATTTCTGCATTTCAGGGTCTTTTGCTGCTTGTGAACATGGTCTTAGGAGATTCACTTTATGGGCCTCATGCATATTTAAATACCACTGCCACTTTTATTACATTGCATTTATCCTCATTCATAAGAATGTTTGAACGCAGTCTTTTGCTGTCATTTTGTGTATTACCTTAACGAGATCCAGGCTGGTATTAAAAGACATTGGAATCTAATCCTCCTTCAGCCTCCAAATTTCCCAGGATCCAGAACCAAAATGTCTACTTTACTTTAAGCACCTATGCAATGGGACAGTCTGCTGGGACAACTTCATACCCAAGTTAATAACATCCTGGAAGACATTTTCACCCCAGTGCTCAGGTCATCAGGCCATGGAAAAGAAAACTGAATCTTAATTACTTTCTTCCGGATTTCCCTTGCCATTTATCTGGTCCAATGAAGCCTGAGGCTACATTGAAACCAGTCAAGCTGAGGTAAACAAGCAAAAAAAAAAAAAGCACTTCAGGTCCCCAGAGGCTTGAAGCCTCTGACTCAGCCGAGTACATCCATACATGACATCTTCATGTCCTGGGCCTCATAATTGCCATTACTGACCTTAAAAGATTTTTATTGTTTTAGGGGTTTTTGTTTGTTTGTTTGTTTGTTTGTTTTGGAGGAACTGTCTTTATTGGGGCTCACACCAGGAGTCTGTTAGTCTTGTGGACCTCATTGAACTTGCTGACTTGTTTCTGCATTTTCTTTTCTGCATGTGTCTGTAGCCTCAAGAGCTGCTTCCTCCAGTAGTGGATCTTGGCCTTCTCCTTCCATTTCGCCTCCAGAATGGCTGTCATCGCCCGGTACTTCGACCGGACCTCTCCAGCCAGATGCCCCAGGTAAGCAAACTTCCTCAGACTTCTGCCACACAACCTTGAGGGCAGCAGGGACCGCCACCTGCTTCTTATCGTAAGGCAAAAGGGTCCCATCCAGCACCTTGAGGCATTCCAGGGCAGCCAGGCATCACTTGGTTTTGTGGGGTAGCTTGCCTCAGACAATGTGTCAACCAAACACAGCGGGGGCTCATAAGTGGTAGGAGCCTCCAGAGGGGTTGATGTTCATCAGCTTTCAGAGAAAGTCAAGGTGCTTTAACTTGTTTCTGTAGAAATTTCCAGAAACATCAGTGCCCTCTCAGCGCACAACCACCATCTTCCAGCCCCGCAGTACCTGCTTGATCACAATGACTACAAGGCTGTTCAGCACTAGAACCTGCCCCTGCGCCATCTTCACCAGCCACCTGGGAGACTTTTGTGTTCGTAGGCCATAAATCAGTTAACTTTCGAATGTTATGGCCTTTTCTTCAGTTTTACAAATCTCTATCTCTCTCTGTGTGTGTGTGTGTGTGTGTGTGTGTGTGTGTTTTAAATCTGCCCCTAATCCTGGCTAGAATTTTTCAGATTCCTGGTATTCTTAAAGTTTAATGGTTGCACTGAGGGGGCTAGATGCCAACTGTGCCTGGAAGATTGGAAGATTAGGCGCGAGGATCAGGAGGTCCAGACTCTCCTGTGCTATACATGAGAGCCTCTTGCACACCTGAAGAGGGAAGAGGCTGACAATGAGGACCTGAGAGACAGTGGCTGCAGGATCACACCATGTCAGAACCTCAGGGAACTGGCAATGATCCCTGCCGTCCCTCTGCCCCTGTTGGTCCTGCTGTCTAAACTCAGCATTCCTGTCCACCACTTGTAAAGTCTTGCTTTTAGCTCATATCTCGCTCCACTCCCTCGCCTCTAAAGCACTGCCTCTTCCCGCCCCCCCCACTGCTTCCTCTGAAGTTAGCCTCAAGAGAAAATGTTACTTCTCTGATTTAAAAGTCGACTTTTTATTAGAATGCCATTTCCTCTGGCCACAAAGACTGTGAGTGGCATCTCATGTTTGCTGTTGGGAACCTTGTGAGGGTTCCATCTGTGACATCTGCTGGTCATTGCCAAACTGGGCACAATAGTTAGCACCACTCTGTGCATTCTGGAGAAAGAAATATTCCTCTTGATATGAAAGGCAGAGGAGAAGGCAGACCACCCAAATCCCTGTATCTCCTCTCTGGATGTTCTTTGCCATCTCTGCCATTGTTCTGAGGCAAAAATCAGGAACTTAAAAATACTCCCTTAGGGAAGACTCAACGGAGAAACAGCTCATTGAAAGTCTATTCCCAAGCCAAGCAGTGTGGGATACATGCCTATAATCCTAACTTGGAAGGTACTAACAGGAAGACCAAGAGTTCAAGGTCATCCTAAATTACATAGCAAGTTCAAGACCAACACGGGATTCACGAGATCTTGTCTCAACAATAAAAATAGGGAAAGTTTTCTATATGTACAAAAATGATGCAAAAAGTCTCCCAAATACTCAGTAGACATAAACAAACCTGTAAGGATGACAGAAATTATCTGTAGCTTCATCAAAAGAGCTTCAGACATTAGAATAAAGTATGACACATATAGGAAAATGCTTATATGCCAGCTTGAAAGAATAATTTAAAAAATTAAATACAAAAATATTTTCAAAAGAACTGCAAAAATTCTGATAATAATGGACTTTGATATAATTCTAAGTAGATTTAGCTGCATTGGGAAACAGTTGCTAATATGCTACCATTTCGTGGACAACTGTCAACAGTACTTAAGTGAATAGGAAAAGTTACTGTGCCTAGTGAAGAAAAGTAGGATGCGCTAAGATCTTTAAGCCCTTCCTGTAGATAAGAAATGCCCTTTCCTGCTGAGCAAACTTTACCAGGAGCCACTCAGGGAAGGATACAGGAATGTACTTGAGATTCAGTCTCCCCGTGTTCACAGTTGTGGCTGATACTGGTTTCATACAGAGAATGCTGTTGGTTATTCCCATGTCAAAGCCATGCTCATTAGGGATTTTTATGAAAACAGATGCTGAAAAGACTTAAAGGAACATGAACTTATGTATTTAACAAACATGATGAGGCCTCAACACAGACCATTTCCATCCAACCAACAGCTCAACATCATTCTGCTTGGAGACTCCCTGAGAGATTGAAGGATGGAAAGCGGAATCGCTAAGAATGGGGTATTTATAGGGGGAGAATGAGTGAACTTTCAGAAAACTGCTGGTTAATGAAAGATAGGTCATTGGAGGTAACCAATTCTATCTTGCAGAGAATTCTATCCACAAGCATGCTTCAGGAAGACGGCTCTCTTCTGGGAGCAATCAACATAAAAACTACTCACAGGGGCTGGAGAAAGGGCTCAGTTGTTAAGTGCTTGCCTTGCAAGCAGGAGGACCTAGTTCAGACTCACAGAATCCATGGAATACTCGACGGTATGCAGCCTCCCTGTAATTCCAGCTCGGGAAGGAAAAGACAGGGGTCCCCCACCACAACATGCTGTCTAACTAGGCCAGCCACATTGAGAGATCATACCTCAGTAAATAAGGTGAAAGAGTGATTTAGGGTGACTTCAAAATGAAGTCCCAAATCTCTGTATGCATGCCCATGTGTGCACACATCCACATGAACAGTTGCCCACACCACACACAGACATAGATATACACAGAAGTGAGCAAAGAAAAAAGAGTCATCTCCTCGTCTTACTAAAAGATTTCCTAACATATCTTTGTATTGAAATTCCTCCTTTTACCCATTTGAAGTTTTTAAGACATGTCGAATCAAGCGGGAGCTTCTTTCTTTTCACTTCTCCCCTTGCCACTAAATTTTTTACTGCATGTGAAACAATAACTCTTAAAGCAGAAAAGAAAACAAGTCAGATTGTGGGGCACATGCCTGTAATAACAGCATTTGAGAGAGAGATGTCAGAGAGGCAACAGGATCACCACAGATGTGAGGCCAGCCTGGCTTATGCAGAGAGGGCCAGAGACACTTAAGAAGAACAAACAAAATAAAATGTGTAAAACTAGCTCCCATCTTTTCCAAAGTGGGTTTATATTTTAATTTTATTATATAATATGTTTTATTCTAAGAAATGTTGCAGCTGTACAAAAAGAAATTTTATTGAATCATCAATTTGCATAATTTTAAGTATTGATATTTTTATAATCTGTGTGCATTGTATTAAGCTTGATTTTTTTTAATTTAAGAAAAAATCAGTACTAACAAGAAAAAAATGCTCTCCCACATTTAGGACAAATCCTATTAATATTCATTGCCTACTAATTATAGAATTTTCTTCATTGGTTCACTGATAATAAACACGCAGTGAAAAATATTTTTGCTTTAAACACAGATTTCTCCTAAATAGACAGTAGTTTTTCAACCAATTTTACCTTAGCATAAATTAATATATTCCATCCTTCCTCACAAACATACTCTAAAAGGATACTAAAAGATGTCAGGCTACAGAAGTAAGACAATATAAGCAACACTATATCAAGCAAAACAAAAAACAAAACAAAACAAAAAAACAAGTTTATCCAGAAAAATCTGCTGCCTTCTTTATTTTGTCCAAATCTTGGCCTGTTCACAACTGCTTTTTAATTAGTCATTGCTCTTTGAAGTATTCTTTACTGTACCTCTTACCAGTTGTTAGATACAATTCATGATGAAGGAAAAAGTCTGACTAGAAAAACAGGCTGCATATCTTCTTCCATTAGCAGATTCATTGATACCCAATGAGATGCACACTTCAGTCCCCTCAGAAGCAAGCTTGGCTCCACATGGTGAGTACTAGGGGAAGACAGAGTAACACAGGAGACAGTGGTATGCTTAAGGAGGCCCAGACGGAAAACAACGATGAGATGCCAGTTTTAGGCAGATGTTTTAAAGAGCTTCCTCATGAAAATGACGAGAGGTGCGAAAATTCTTCAGTCACTCAGACAAGATGGACATAGTCTTCTATGTTTGCTTCAAATGAAATATATATGACAACATTTTGACCAGTTAGACCCCTGAAAAATATCTCTCAATTTTTAATTTTCCACCAGACATGCAATGATGAGTCATCATGGTTTTGTTTATTTGCTACAAAAGAATCTCTGATGACCTCCACTGTATCTGAGCATGGAGAATCAGAATTTTAATTAGCTGAATCTTAACTAACCTGTGAGAGTATGGCTAGGACCATATCTTTCCGTGACCTCGCCTGCAGAATTTTGCAAAGCTACTTGTATTTTGGGTGGCATTTCTTCAGCCATCCTTGTTTTGTTATTCAGAAGTGTAATGATTCTGTTCCCTAAACCACCAGGAAATCCCACTCAATTGGTAGCCATTAGACAGATTCCCCGGACCCCAGCCTTTCTTGTACCTAGGTCTTTAGAATTAAAATTTAATGTAGAAACATCTCTTTGGCTATATCAGATTTAGCATGGCTATGCTGAGGCCATTCACATTGAAAATTTCCCAGTAATAGTTGTAATTCAATTACGAGTTTATGCAACTTGATCATATTGAGATGGCTGTCAAGATAAATTCGGGTGTTGCCTTTACATCTCTAGATGTCGTCTCTAGCACAACCAAAGAATTTCCAGATGTCCCTACAACGGCAAGAGAAATGACTAAAAATGATCACAACTATATCACCAGTGAGTTGTCTTTTATTTTATGTTTTGTTTACTCAGAAATTTTTCAGAGCCTTTCCAGACACTCTGACACATGTTGGGTATACAGGGACACTGGCATCCTAAAGATTATGGTCCATTGGAGATGACATGTGAAAAAGAAGTAATCAGACAACTGAACTTGTTTGTGACAAGAATTATGATAAAGTGCTTTCAGAATCCAGAGAAAGACCTGATTTCATCTGGATAACAGGAAATGTGCTAAGGTGCTTATATTTTAAATTAAAATCTGAAAGAATAAAATGGAATAAGAATTAGCCATCTGAAAAGTAGAAGAAACATTGCAGGCTGGTGAAAACATTATTTGAGTCAAGAAAGATTGTTGTAATAAAGAGTATTCCTGTAGTTCAACTAATAATAATTATGTCAGTGCAAAATGCAGTTTCTTGTTCTACATCTTGAAAGAGCAAGGGACTCAGTGGAGTTTGAACCTTCAC
Organism: Ellobius talpinus; assembly: GCA_001685095.1. Lineage (NCBI taxonomy): Eukaryota > Metazoa > Chordata > Mammalia > Rodentia > Cricetidae > Ellobius > Ellobius talpinus. The sequence goes on from LOJH01027875.1 coordinate 6,804, forward strand.
AGAGATCATGGTTAGTAAGTCATAGGAATAGTCAGTAATTTCCCAGGGTGTGAAGCATGCTCAACTGACCTGAGAGCCACATAACCTTCCACATGGGTGGCCGTACAATTGCCCATCACTACAGTATCATCCCACATACATCGTAAAAAAGGAGCTGAAGACAAAGTTCTAACCAATAGCTTCATCCTGTCTTCCTAGCTCAGAGAGATTGGAAGGTTGAATCTCCACTATGAAAACTGTGTTCAAAAGATGATTCACTTGCTTTGATGCAAAACTTGTTTTTGAGCCTTTTCTTCTTTTGTTTTCTAAAATGCTGGCTGTAAAATGTTGGCTCTTATATAATTTCCAGATATGGCCTAGTAAGTTTTGACTTGATGAATTGAACTCAGCTCTAGGCTCATTAGCTGTATAATAGTTCTCTTTTTTTTCTCATGCTACCCAACAAGTCTGTGCTATAAAATCTCTAGCCTTGGTAGAAACAAAGCAGCATGTAGCTATGAATAGAACATCATGAGTTTCAGAGATACCTTCAGTGTCTCCTATAGCAGTTGTGGTGGGAGTGGTCATCAGGAAAATCCAAAATGTGTGCTGTCTGAAAAGGATGAGCCTCTAGATTTAATCATACTGATACACATGGCAATAGCATGAGACTGCAGTCAAAATTATGTAAACATGCAAAATATTGATAGCACTAATTTTTTAGTGATGAACTCAGGGCTTCATGCATACCAGTTAACTACTGTAGCACTGACCTACAGCCCCAACCTCATGAAACTAATATTTTCAGTCCGTCCTTTAATTCTTATTTTTTGAAATTTTACTATGTAAAAATCAATAATCAAAACTAGGAAACAAAAGGAATATAAACCTTATCACCACCTACTAGTAATTTATCACCCAATTTGAAATATTCAGGAAAAAAATCAAACTAGAAAATTTTTATTATCTAAATTAATACTAAGTATTATTTTCACAAAATAATAATAAATATGGCTAGAGTATGAGTACAGGTGCACTCAAATACCAGAAAAGGCAGTCTGATCCCTTAGAGAGCTACTGGTACATGAGATTGTGAGTTACCTGACACAGGACCTGGGAACTGAACCTGGATCCTCTGCAAGAGCATACAGTGTTCTTAAGCACTAAGTCATTTTTCCAGCCCCATGATCTGTAATTCTTATTACATGTTTTGTGAATGCTTCAACGGAGGCTTATAAATATATCAAAAAGGTGGATTTAAGACCAAGAAACTTGAACTTTTTTCAGAAAAATATGAATTTCATAAGGTATGGTAGAGTGTTTGCCTAAGCATATGCAGGGGTCTGAGTCTGACTCCCTGGATAAATGAACGAATGAATGAATGAATGATGTCTGAGAATTGTTGGTAGACTACTTAACCCGCATGCAGTAAACCTTTGGTTTAATATTCAAAGCCTCATAAGAATGGAAGGGAAAATCTACTATCTTTCACTCAGGGGGTAAAGGCAGGAGAATCAGAAGTTCAAAGTCATTCTCAGCTACATAGTGACTTTCAGGAAACCTAGACTACATGAAACCCTGTCTCAAAAACAGTAAACTGTATGGCTAAGAAATTTTGCTCAAGTATTGTTAGAAGAAAAAGAAATGCTTGAAATAATTTGATCATCTAACATTATTAAAAAATTAACTACAGTACTGTAGAATTAACCAGGGATGGGACAGAATGAGATGTATCTCTATACATTACTGTGAAAATAACTCAAGTGTGCTCTGAGAGGCCTGGAACAAAATCATATGTAAGAATGCACCATTTATAATATATGGGATATATGATATCTGTTTATCACATACACACATACACATATATATATATGTTCTTATAGTCATAGAAAAATTGCTGACAGGATACTTAATCAACTATTAAGTTGTCGTCTCCTATACAAAAGAATATATGGTCATAGTCAGTGAACACCTTGGGGAAAACAAGTCTCTTCCGTAGACAGAAGTTGTTGTCTCCACAGTCCCACAACTGTTCACTACTAAAGAAACACACAGAGGCTTATATTATAAACTGTTTGACCTATTAGCTCAGGCTTATTACTAACTAGCTCTTGCAACTTATATTAACTCAATTCTTGTCTATGTTTAGCCACATGGCTTGGTACCTTTTTTCAGTGAGGCATTCTCATCTTGCTTCCTTTGCATTTGGCTAGTGACTCACTCTCTGCCTTTCCTCTTCCCAGAATTCTCTTAGTCTGGTTGCCCTGCCTATACTTCCTGCCTTGCCACTGGCCAATCAGCATTTTATTAAACCAACATGAGTGACAAATCATTACAGTGAACGAGAGCATTATCCTACAGCATCCTTCCATATAAACAGTTAATGCTTTGTGACATCAAGGATCACACAAAACACTTCATGCATGTTGAGCAAGCTTTCTACCACCAGGCTACAGTGAACTACAGAAATCTCTGTTTTTCCCAATGCCAACATTTAGCACTGACTCTCATCTCTTTCTGCTCTTTTGCAGGTATCACTGTTAATAAGCCCAGAGATGGAATGTCCTGGCCTGTGGTTGTAGCAGCTTTGCTCTTTTTCTGTACAATATTGTTCGTGCTAGGAGTAAGAAAATGGTGTCAGTATCAAAAAGAAATGTGAGTATGTTGAGACATGTAGAGACATCTACATTTTCCATTGTAAAATATTTACTTGATACAAAGACTACAGTGCATTCATCTCACAATTTAATGAGCAATCCAGGCTTCTAGACACTCCGAAAATTTTCCCAGGATCATTCAGTGAAGGCTCAACACACAGATCCTGATTCAGTCCCCCTCTCTGCACTGGCTCTCTCAGGAGGAACATTAGACACTGTGCACAGGTCAGTAGGCATGAAACGAGAACCAAGCCCACCTCACCATGAAGCTAAAACTGACTGTCTTCTTTTAATCTTCATTATTTCTTCATTTACCTGCATTTTTGACCTGACTGGGATCAGCTGGGCCCAGATGCTCAAGTGTGTAATTGAATAAGAGAAGTAATTTTTAAGACCTTTCCAGTTGCTCTCCGTCAGAGTGGGCCTCTCCTGCCCTTTCACTGTTTTTTACAAGAGGGGGAAAGAGGTACTTTATTTTCCAGAATTCTCTACGCAGCAATCTGAAGTAGGCGTAAAGGTAAACCCCTTTTTTCTGATTCAGTGATTGAGCATGAGCCTGGACTAGGCTGTGATCACAGGAAAGGCCCAGAATACACAGTGCTGATCACCGTGTGTTTGCTCTCTAATGTAACAATCATCACTGCATAGCATCCTCTTCCCAGAAGACTGAAAACTGTGATAGGAGGGCCCAACAGATATCCTACTTACCACATACATCCCAGAAAAGCTATGAATGTGGCCCAGTACATTTGAAGATGGGGAAGAGGATGTCACAATGTCAAAAGTGAATGCTCCTGTTTTATAACTATGACCAACAAATACTTCATGTTAATGAAAAACAAAAGCAATATTCTGTTTTTTATCCAAGGACTGGATCTTGGACACTATATGACCTTAACAAATTCATAATTTTTTTGAAAAAATTACAAGTTTCTTAGACTCAAATCTACATTTTGGCATATTTTTAAATATTTACAAGCAAGGTAATAAGAATTACAGATTGTGGAACTGGAAAGATGGCTCAATGCTTAAGAGCACTTGCTGCTCTTGCAGAGGACTGAGGTTCAGTTCCCAGTACCTGAATCTGATAGCTCACAACCTCAAGTAACAGTTGTTTTAATTGCATCTCCTGGTATCTGAGGGTACTTGCTCTCATACCTGACATACACACAAATAAAGATAAATCTTTTTAAGTTAGTAGTATTTATATTAATATAAATGGAAGTACAAAAATACTGAGTTTTCAATTATTCTCTCCTTAAATATCTGTATTATGTAAAGATAAAAGTAAACAAAATATTCTCTTTCTCTCTCCCCTCTCCCTCTCCCTCCCCATTCTTTTCACTCATTCTTTGTCTAAATTGAGATGCTATTGATTGCCAGAAGAGACACAAAAATTCTCACAGAGATGTCCCTGTTTCCTGCTATCAAAATGTCTTGAGCATTGACACAACAAAATCCCTCATGGACCTGGATTCTTGGTGCACATAAGACAGATGCATTGTGCTAACATGAAATAGGGCTTTGCACAAAGACAATGTCAAGCATGCATTATCCCGTCAACCAACCCAGGAGTAAGGAATACCTTGCTTCCTGCTTGTACCAGATCCTCATCATGTACATGAGTGTCTGCATAAAAATTGAGGGTAGAGTCAGCAAAGTTGCTCTTCCAAAAAGTCTTTGAATTTTCTGTCTCTGGAGGGATGTTCTACCCATGTAAGAGTAAAGTTCCTTCCATTAGGAGGCAGTTGCCATGGAGAGTATGGGATCTCGTTACAAGACTTCTTTTGCTGGCCTGCTTTCCTTAAGCAAGTGACTTAAGTGACTCTCTATACCTCAAACTGTCAAACAGTGATTATAATAATCACAGTTATTATATATAGTATAATAATAATGTATATATAAATATATGTGAATGTTTTATATATATATTAGTTATACAAAATAAGTGATGCCAGGATCAAAATCACTTTGCAAACTATAAAATACCACATTAATCATATATGTGTATGTATATATTCACACACACATGCATACATACATATCCCTATTAATTAATGGTAAGATAATTTGCAGAGTTAAGTTGTCAAAATTTCTAAATAAGATAGAGTGTATCTCTTCCTCACCCATCAGGATATCCCTAATTTTAAAAAATACCAGCCCACATTCTCAGCACTGAAAGAGAAATGTTTTCTTCTCAGCATGGAAAGACCCCCACCTTTCAAGCCACCACCGCCTCCCATCAAGTACACGTGCATTCAAGAGCCCACTGGACATGACCTGCCTTGTCATGAGCTGGAGACACTCTGAGCTTCTGAGGTTTGCCACGCAGTAAAGCGTTTCCGCCATCCTACTGAAAGCGAGATATTGTTCTGTATTACTATCATCACCAACCAGCTGAGCCTCGGCTGCAGCTCAAATGAATGCTGGGAATAAACAAATTGCTTTCCCAATACCTTGCCCTCTTCCATCTGTACACACTTGAGATGTAAATAAGAGTTATAGCAGTGGTTCTCAACCTGTGGGTCTTGACTCCTCTACCTCCAAAAAATAGTTACATTACTATTCATAATAGCAGCAAAATGACAGTTATGAAGTAGCAATGAAGATAATTTTATGGTTGGAGTCACCACAACATGAGGGACTATATCAAAGGGTCTAAGCATTAGGAAGGTTGAGAGCCACTGTGTCCGAGGATGAAGCAATGTTTACACAGAACAGTGCAAGTTCTAGAGACTCCACTGTCTTATGTACAAAGTGCACATCAGGCTGCTGTCATTTTTAAAAGGTGAATTCTTTCTATTTTTTATCTCAGTGCTCTACTGGGGGAGGACAGTGATTTCCAGCATATGCTTTGTATTGGTTAAAGTTTTTTGCTACAGTGTCCAAACACCTGAGAGTAAGCAATTCAGCAAAAGAGGAGCTATGCCAGCTCACGGTCTGAGGGATGCAGGCCATCACAAAGGGAAAATCAGGTGACAGGAGTGTGTGGTATCTGCTTGTTACATGACCCTGGCAGAAAACAGAGCTTGGGCTGAAAACACCCAACCTGGAACCCCTCAATCCCCCCACCCTCACCTTACATCTGCCAGCCAGATCCCATGTCCAAAAGGTTCCATGACCTTTGGACACTGTCAGCAGCTGAGGACCAATTGTATAAACATGAGCCTGTGGAGATCATTTTACCAACCATCAAACTGTAAACATGCCCACAGAAAATCTTCTGGATCTTTTCCATCCTCCAAACCAGTTGCCAAAATTGTGATTTTTCTCTGACTTTTGTCCCATTCCCTGAGAACATTCTAAGACAAAGATGTGAAAATTATCATAGTAACTCCAAATGTCAGCAAAATGTCTTCATCCTAAAATCTGCTGATCTTTTCCACAGAAGGAAAATACATCACCCTGTACAAGGACTTTATTCCCAGTACTCCCTAACCCTTTCCCTTCATCCTGCTCAGCCCAAGCCCCAGCCACATGCACCAGAATGAAGACAGATTAAGGAACCTGCTGCCTTCTAGATATGAATGAAATCCACTGATTCCTAGAGCTGAGTGGTTTTATCCTCAGTTCTGTCAGTGTATGTGTGCCTAAGGGCACACATGCACACATGCACCAGACTGTTGTGAGATGCTTACGTTAAGTTCACAGGCAGTCCAACTGGAGACTTCCCTGTTCTTCCAGCCCACTGCTTTGACCAGTTTTAGAACAGATAGAGTAGATTGTTTGGGAGTAACAGATTGACCCTATTCCTGCCGACTTTTTCCAAAACACTTCCAGCAGAATTTACAAATGAAGAGGAAAACAGTCTCCTTAGTCAGACAAACACTGTGTTCGGCAACACGTAGCAGTGGAATAAATTACAGCTCTCCCTTGTCACCTCAAACTCTCCCACACCCCTTGCCCCAGGAAGGAAGAACAGATGTTGTTGGTAGACAGGATCATGGGAAATACTGAGTGGACTTTAGTCCCCAGGAGAGTCATTTTGTTCACTGGCAATGTGCTTATCCCTAACTGCACATGAAAATAGCTTCAAAGTTCGTGTTTTCTAATATTATCTGATACCACCCCTGACCCATTAAGCCTTCCTCTCTGAGGAGTGAGGTGTTTGCATCAGTACATGGTCAGACAAAGATAAGAACCATTGCAAGTCCCTGCTCACAGACTGGACTCTGTCAGATACTCCTGTGGTAGCCCTGTCCCATTCGGGCATGATCAACTTGTGACCCATAAGCTGTGTTCATCCCATGATAGCTAGGAATGTGACTGAATGAACTCACTTGTAGATCACAGTGTCATGTCACTGTGTCAAAAGGTTGGACACCTCTGCATCCCCTCCAACAGTGAGTACAACTGGCTTGTCTAAGCTAGTACTGAAGGGGAGCACTCAGGGTGAAACAGTGAGTGACACAGTTGCATTCATTGTCATCATGTCGCATAATCCTGAGAGTTATTGACTGGTCTAACCTGGTCTGGACAATAAGAATCCACAGAAGGAGCCAGGGCATGACTTCCAAGGCTAGATCATCAAATACACTGTAACCCTAAGCCTCGCCTCACTATAATCACTGTCTCTGGAGGAAGCCCAGTCTCATGCCATGCTGACATACATGAGGACATGACAGCAACCCTGCTGACACCTGCTCCAGGGCTTCTGTTAGCAGGATCCACCAACTCACCAGCCCTGCAAGCAAGCCACCCTGGTGCCAGATTCCCCAGCTATGTCTTCAAATGACTACAACTTCATGTGATTCGGTAGCTCATGAGAGGTACAGTACCAAGCTATGCTTTTTCTAATTTATGACCTGCTGACACTATAAGAGGAATAAATGCTTGTTTAATACCCCCAAAATTTCGGTATAATTTACCACATAACAGTAGATAGCTAACACAACTCAACAAATGGAAAAATAAACTAATGTTGGCCTCCTTTAATTATTCTCAATTTCTCATTGGTTCCCAAGTAACAAAGACTTGCCTCGTATACATAGCTATTGTTCCATGAGATAATTATTTTTATTTAAACAACTTAATCATCAGTGATGTGTTTACATTTTATTATAGATTTATTTTGTTGTTTTATTTAGAGACATGAATACAAGCAGAAATCGCAAGATTAAAAAAGTGGCAGATTTGGAGACACAAATGGTTTCAGTAAAGGGAGAGATGATTCTACAGTACACTGTAAGTCTATGTCATTTTTAAGTTCCGTGATGGGTGTGCTGTTTTTTTTGTGTTGGCTCTCCTTTGAAGTGCTTTATTTTGTCTTATTTAGTCTTGTTCTGGTCATCATGTGCAAATTCATCTCCCATTTGACTAGAAAAAGCAGTCATTTATCTGCTTGCTCAGCCAGTGACTCAGAAGAACTTTTCACAGTCCTACAAAGTAGAGGGGCTAAGGCACCTTGTAGGTAGTGTTGTGGGCTTGACATCCCTTGTTTGAGCAAAATGAAGGTATCAGATGCATCTTGAAGTGGGTACCAATGAAACCATACAGCCAGCCTCAAACAGCATCTCCATTCTCTTAGAAACATGTGGGCGGAGACTGTTCATTTCCCGGCTGCCCAGAGCCAAAACAATCACTCAGAAACTATATTAATTACAATAGCTTAGGCATATTCCTGCTTAACTCTTATATCTTAAATTAACCAACTTCTATTTATCTGTGTACAGTCACATGATTGTGGCCTACCAGTAAGGTTTCATCTGTCTGGTGTCTGTCTCCTGAGGTGGCTACATGGCATCTCTCTTTGACTCCGCCTACTCTCTATATCTTATAGCCTGACTGTATTCTGCCTGCTATAGGCCGAAGCAGCTTTTTATTAAACAGTGGTAGTAAAACACATTCACAGCATACAGAGGGGAATCCCACATCAGAAACAGACTCAAAGCCAGTAGTGGTGGTCTTACCTGTAGTTCAAGCACTCAGAAGGGGAAGGCAAAAGATCAGGTATTCAAGGTGAGCTTTTACTACATAGAGATTGGTTCTAACCTGGGCTATATGAACACCATATCTCCAAATGTGTGTGTGTGTGTGTGTGTGTTTTGACACAATTATGTTCTACAGAAATATCAATATTTTACCTCTGTAGTATACACATCTTCACCGCCACCTTCATTTTCATTAGGAGTAATCCATATAGAATCACCCTGTCTTACATGACATTGTTTATTCAGACACAAGAATTTTCTCACCACCTTGCACCATTATTACACTTTGATAATGATCTTGGTGCTGTGATTTCTTTTTATCAATGACATATCATGGCATGACCAACTCAATGTTAGGAAACTGTATGTATTGGAATTATATTCTTGTGTTTTGCATTGCTGTGATACATTTTCACACTAGCTTGATAATATCAAGAACAAGATGAGAAGTTCATGGTGTAGAACCAAACCGGCTAAACCAAGCCAAAGCTACACCAGCCAACCCCATAACCTATGACCTCTTGGGATGCATAAGTATTTACATATCATAGAAATTTTATGATTACCATATAACACTGCTGTAGCAATATTTGTACACACAGATCAAGAAACATGTATTTTTATTAATGGCAAATGCCCACACTTGGAGATAAAGAACATGCCACAACCATAAAAGAACTCTTGCTCTGATACAGCCTACATTTTAGTTTTAACTGAAGAAGGTATAGTTGGCTTCACAAAATTCATTTTGCATTCTAAGTCTTTAAAATCATAGGATCCTTAACAAGGATGGACAGTAAAGGTCATTTTACAAATAAAGAGGTAAATCCATAAAATTGACTTGCCCAGGGCCATACAACTAGACACAGCAACACCAAAATGGTGGCACAGTTTTCTCATTCCTTCCTCCAGCGCTCCCCATCTTTGATTGCTTCCATACCTCCTTTTTATTTTCACTACAGAGATGACCTGTTTAAGTTATTAGTGATTTTTTAACTGTCTAGGCAATATACTTCAAAAATTTTTAACAGAAAATAAAACAGAACAAAGGCAGAAATAATTGATCCCTGAGGAGGAGATGGACTAGAAAGAAAGGGGAAATGAGTAGGTAACGAAAAAAAAGAGTAAAATCGGAAGCTGAACAGAAAGTCTAGAGAAGTTTGCCAAGGTCATGGGCAATGAAAGGTTGTTTCTCAGAGGTTCCGAGCAGTGGAGGGCCTTGGAGGCAACTTTGCCTTGAACCTGGAGGCTGCCTCTGCAGAAACAGACTGTATCTCCTAGGCAGAGCTGAAAACTCTGTGACTGAGCTTTTGACAGTGGCACCCAGTACTGTGCCAGGAGAAGAGAGTGAGAGTCCTCGAGCAGGGGCAGCTGTACTGGCAAGTGAGAGCTGCTACCACAGGAGAAAAGCCATTAGCCAGCAGAAATGGGCTGATGTTCCAACCAGAAACACAGGGTGAGAAATTGGGGACAAAAGCAGGTTCTGTTCCAGCTGCCGCAAGCAGCTTCTTTCCAGATACTGAGTTTGCTAACGAGGCTGCATGCTGTACCAGGAGGGCATTGCCAGCGAGAGAGTACAACCTCAGGAGCAGAGAATACTTATGTAAGTTATTCCTAAACTTTACCAAGTGCAACTATGATGGATCTTGATATTAGTTGCAGGAAGATTAACATAGGAACAATCTAATGCTTGCTCTTCAGCTAGTCTCTAGGAATCCTTTAATTACTGTTCCTGATATGTGTGGTTCAAAGGCTCTGCCATTGTGGGGACCCAGGCTATCAAGATCCAAAACAACAAATCAGATTATCAAGTTATAAACAAGAAACATTCAGATAAACCCCTGGAGCGTATGCCCATTTTTCCTCAATTTTGTCAGACTATTTCTAATACTCTATCTTAGGAAGACATATCTAAACAAATAAAGTCGACTATCAAGGGATAGGATGTAGTTCAGCTGGTAGAGAGCATGCTCTAGGCCCAGGATTGAGTCTTGAGCACCACATAGACAGGATTTTTGGGTTGCAGGTCTATAATCAATTCTCTTGGGAGGTGTGGACATGAGGATCAGAAGTTCAAAGTCATCTTTAGTACAGGGCGAATTTGGGGCACTGTTAGCATAGAGCACTTTAAGATCCTGTCTCAGAAACAAGAAAAAAAGAAAAATAATAACATTAGTATCATTTTGGCACTGATTTATTAACAAAATTACTCAAAAGCACTAGAAAGGTGATTTAAATGAGATGGGAAAACAATGTCTTGTGTCTTAATCTGATAGGAACCTACTAACCTGAGGCTAGTTCACAGAAGTAGGTATTTGTGTGCTAGCTTTCTACTTGAACACATAAACACTCTGTGTGTGTGTGGCATATGCACACATGTGTGGATATGCATGCCCATGCATATGCATGTGTAGGCCAGAGTATGACATTGGGTGTCTCACTTTGCCACTCACTATCTTATTTTTTGAGACAGTCCTTACTGTAACCTGAAGTTGGCTGTTTGACTAGTCTGATGGAGGAGGGTCATCTGTCTTATGTGTTACTTTCATTGGTTAATAAA
>LOJH01027876.1:0-16235 GCA_001685095.1 Ellobius talpinus
AGTGTTTTATTAAAATACATGATTGACAGAATACAGACAATTCTTCCACACCACCTGAGCAAATGAACAAAACGAAGTATGAAATTGTCAAAGACTAAAATTAAGTAAACAAACAAAAAAAGGAAAAGTTTTGTAACTAATATGTTTCTGAATCATTTGTCTGAGTAAAATGCAAACACTTCCCATTTTCTGCAATTTACTGAAAACTAAGAACTATATTATAATATTTAATACTGTTATGAAAGTTATGGAAAAGTACAACCAGAAATTTCAGAGATGGCATCTATCCCACAACTGTCTCATTTCTATAGCAAATTGTTTATATATATGTATATTTTTAAAGCAAATTGTTTATATATATCTGTAGATGTATATATATATATATATATCAAGGCACTATTCTAAGAAAACAAAGTAAAAGAAAACTCATAAAACATGATTGTTAAAAAATGAAAGTATTTGGACATACTTCAACATGGGGATGATTTTATATATATATATATAATGTATATATCCTCATACATATCATGTATATATTCTCCTGCCATATTTTGATTCAAATAAGGTTAAGACCATTGCCTGCTCTTGCAAAGGTCCTGAGTTTAACTCCCAGCAACCACATGGTGGCCCACAACCATCTGTAATGGGATCTGGTGCCCTCTTGAGGAAGAGACCTGGTCAGTCATCCTCATCAACTTAGACCATGAAACCCAATATGGACAAGTTCAACAGAACCACCATATATGTGTTGCTCATGTATGCTTCAGCATTGCCAGGACATAAATTTTATTTTCAAACTTCAACATGTTAGTACATGCTTTAAATCCCAGCACCTTGTAGGTGGAGGAAGAAACAGAGAGATTGCATGTTCAAAGCCAATCTGAGCTGCATTGAGAAAACCTGTCACAAATAAACTCGATATTTTTTTTAAAAAAGTATTGCATAAAGTGTACATGCATAAAAACAGCACATGGTGTGTTGTTGTCTGAGGTTTCTGTCCTGCCTGGTTCCTGCAGTCATTAAGTCCCAAAGNATTAATTATAAACTGATTAGCCTAGTATCTCAAGCTCTTCTTATTAACTAATTCTTACATCTTAAAATTAGCTCATTATTCTTGTCTGTGTTAGCCACCTGGCTTGGTACCTTTTTTTTTGGCAAGGCAGTCACATCTTGTGTCTGAGTGAGGATTGCAGACTGAAACCCCAGAATTCTCCTTGCCCTACCTATACTTCCTGCTTGGCTAATGGCCAATCAGCATTTTATCAAACAAGTACAAGGAACAAATCTTTACGGGGTAAAACCATTGTCCCACAGCAGTGTGTTACAAATATATGCATGTGGTTTCTTTCATACATCAGCTGAAAAGCAAATTTAACCTTATATAAGGAACAGATAAGATCATTTCTTTAGACGAACTTTGAAAAGATGAAGACACTGCAATATTCCCTCATCCTGTACACAGTGCTGCTTTGTGGTTCTGCAGACACAATGTCTTGGTAGTTGGAAATCGTGGAGGACGCATATGGATTCGGAATCAGACACCTTTGGTAGCATTTTCCATGTACTTGAAGTGAAAAATCTATCCATTTTCTCAGAAACTTCAGTGTGAACTCCAGGTTCATTTTTCTTAGCTCCTCTAAGGAATTTGGACTTCCCTCTTCTTCTAAAGTGATTTCCCTAGCTGGGTATTTTATGAGTGAGAATTTTACCTGTCATTGTGAATTAAATTCAAGGAGGACAGTAAAATACATGAGCAATCATTTATTAGGATGATAAAGCAACACAATTCCTAACTCAGTTCTCAGAACACTCCACGTTTTTCATTAATACCAATGCTTGGGGTATAAAACAGTCAAATGATTAATTAATTCCTTTATTTGTTCTGCATTTGTAGACTTTCTCAGCTTCTTAGTGTTTCAGGGTAGATTTTGAGTGCTTTCTTTCCTGTCTTCTGTAACTGAAATGTACAGTACACTCTTTTTTATGAATACTCTGCTGTTGAATGGGAAAATATTTTACTACTTATCTTTCCTTTCATGTATAGATAAATTCTATATACTCAAATAAACAACTCTTCTGGGAAAATTGCAAGTTAGGTTTGCTATTTGTAGGACATTCAACATAATCATTTTCTGGTAGGGGACATCCTGAAGAAATGAATAATAGTTTATCTTAGTACTATGAAGATTCCGAAGTAAGTCATACTAATTACACATCACAGGCCCATCTCCTGAGCAACAGACAATGATATCATCACACTACTGAGAAAATCTTTAATCGCTATATGGACTTACTACTTTTCTTACTAAAATTGTACTCAAATATAATAAATGAATCAGTGATTTTTGTAAAAAATATGATATGTATCAAGGAAATTTGATGCATTCTCCCAAATTCTACACTGTATGATATTCCATAAACAGAGCTTTATTCTATAACAAAAAAGTACATATCAAAGGAAATTTAAAGAGAAAATTAAAGAAACACATTCTCAGGTAGAACAGGCATTATGGATTTTCACATTCCATTGTAGACATCTGGGAAAATGAAGTTTAATGCTACTTTTTACAACTAAAATACAATGTCTATTATCAAGGTAACTTATCAAACTTGTGTCTTTATGGAGACAAAGAAGACATCTGCTTCTGAACATCAAGAGCATCAGTACCGCTGTGCACACATAATGAGTCAGAAGGTGTCAACCTCTTTTGAGAATATTAAGGGCCCTGTGTACAAAGGATAATTTACTGGACTCTGGGGACTTAGCTTAGAGGACAGAAATCAAGTCTTTGCCCCAGAATTCCCGCAGAAGTATTCTGCAGCTCACTTTGATAGGTTTATAGAAGTCTCTGGAGTCCGAATTCTATTAGGGATGTTCAAACATGGATTTCATGATCTGGAAGCATTCATTGCGTTTTAGACCCGAGCTTCTTTTGTCCTGCCATATTGTGCAACCAGATAGAAGAATCCGGTTTATAGCTGGTAGAACTCCAAGTGGGAATTCAAATTCCCCACCCTCATGTCCCCTAGTGCTCAATTTATAGACACAATCTCACTGTCACACAGAATTAACCCACATGTGTGTATGTAGTATTTTTGTGTAAGTACAGGGGCATCTGTGCCACAGAGCACATGGAGAGCAGACGACAGACCTATATGTTTGTCATTGCCTTCCACATTGTTAGAAACAGGGAATTTTATTGTTGGCCTGAGAGATGCCAGGCTAGCTGGGCCACTAACAACCATTGATTCTTCTCTTTCTACTTCCCATCTCACTGTAGGATGGCTAGGATCACACATGCGCACCAGCATGTCCTGTTTTTAAGTGTGTTTTGAAGATTCAAATTAAGAATCCTGCATGTGCACTTCTCCCACTAAACCCTCATCTTAGCCCTCATTGCACTTTTGACAAAAAGTTGGTACTGGAACACATGGCAGGGCTATATGGACCTGAATTGCAGGATCTTTATGATTACTCATCTGTGAACTCCTAGACTTTACCAAAGTTCCATGCCTGTTTCATACTTTCAGTCATTTCTGAATGAATATCATCAGTCAGTAACTGAATCCTGCTTACCACAGCAGCTTTAGTTTGTCTATCCAGTTTCTTATAATGTGGTCCCTGGGACAAAAGCAGCAGCAGTGCCTTGAAATTTTTACAAATACTAACTACTAGTCACCAACACAGACATAATGAAGCATTAATGAAAGGTTTCTAGGGGTCTTCCAGAGACGTTGAGATGAAATAACATTTGGAAGCCCAATGCTGATAGATAACATCTCTGTATATCCATTAGAACCATCAGACTGATTTTAAAGAACACAGTGTCTGTTACCTCATACTAAGTTCAGAACAATAAATTTTAAATATTTGTAGGTTTTTGGTAATTTAAAAACTTTAGTATAATTTGATTATGTGTATTATGATCATGAAGCATGGCTGCCCTCTGAACTCTCTGGGGTTGCAAACAGCCCGGCCTCAAGGATTAGCAAGCAAACCTAGTTTATTTCTGAATTTTTTTCTTCTCTTGTGATCCTTCTCTAATAACTTAAGAATTGCAATTTAATTTCTCTAGTTGAAAACTTAAAAAGGTATATTGATGGAAGATGTGGACATCATTTTTTCCTTCTTTTTGGCTTGATCACTAACTTCATCCACAGTCTTCTTTTATCAGTTATGATACTGGCTGTAATTAAATTTTGTTTATAAATTTCTCTACACATAGCACATCCCAACTGGTTCAATTCTGTCTCTGCGAACATCTCATTAAGAAGTATTGAATGGTCCAAGTGTTTCATTAACTGCAAGGATTTCTATAAATGCAGGATCCTGTTACTATTAAATGTAACTAAGTTTCTAGAAGGTAGAGTATCTGTTTATTTTCTTTTATATATCAACAAAAATCCCTACACAGTCATTTAATTTATTTTTATTTACATTTCATTGATTAAAATTACCACAAAAATGAGGTCAAGCAAAAATTAGGAAAAGTTTGACTTTTCATAATTAAATTGCAATGAAATGGTAATGGGATCCTATAGAAACTATATTCAATATAAAAAGAACATAACACAAAAGTTTTTTGTCAGCAACCCCATCCTTTTATTTCCTCTCTTTTAAAATGGAGATCCAAGTTCAACAAGCTTCCCTTGCCTGTCCCCAGGTCCCCAACGTGAGGAGTGACCACAGGTACCAGATCTTGGCTTGGTGATAGTACAGGTTTGAGAAACTCTCCTCCAGCCCTGCTGTTCCAGCCCTTTGTGTCAGTAAATCAGCACCCCTCCACCAACAGAGGCCTGGTTCCGTTCTGAGTGGCAAGAATCTTGAGACAAGTGATAGTCTGAACTTAGCTGGAGAGAATCCACCATAGCAAAGATCAGCTGTATCTTTACAGAGATACTGCCGGTAAGCCAGCTCAGCTAGTGGAGAAAGCGGAACACAGACCTTCATTGGGAAGGACACCACCCACAGTGATGATGTCACACACACCTAAAGGCAGCGCTCCCTTTACACCCCAGGTGTTTGCAGTCAGCCTCAGAAACAGACAGGCTGCTAAGTGGAGAAAGGAGAACGGAAGAGACTCAGCCACATGAATTTATCTTTCAGGAGACAGGGGAGCTCATTCACAAGGTCAGTTGACCATGACTTCACCCAGGGTTGTTATAACCTTCAGCTTGTAGTCCTCAGAGTCATCACTGATCTAGTTCTCACTCCGCTGCTCCCCTGTCCACAGCTGGCATCTTCTGTCTGTGAAGTCATGACAAGGTAGCAATAGAGGTCAGGAAAATAAAATAGAACTCTGGAAAATAATAAAAAAACATTAAAAATATAATACTCAGTTTTACCTATCATTCCAATGACAGAGGATGATGAGGTAGAGGAAGCTGAAAAGAAGGGATTTGAAGAGAAGAATGCAGTAAGGGCTACTGTATTCTACACTCTAAATATTTCTGTCCAATAGTTTATCAATAGTTTTCCCTGCCCTTAAAATATGAATGACCCACTCATTTAAACATTCAAGTCAGAAGCACTTGGAGTTATATTCTATTTCTGTTCTGGTCCTGTTATGTGACTCGGAGTAGGCTATGCTATTTCTCTGAGATACCTTCCACAGGTTTCTGTGGAATTTAAATAAGGCCAAGCAAATATTGTAAAATGCCCTGCCTTTCGTCGATATCCAAATAACGTGAGTTTCCTTCCTTCATTTCTGTTGACTCTGTCGATATGTACATTTAAGGAAAAATACTTTGTTTTATTTAAAAATATGACAGTAATTTTGCAAAAGCAAAGCTTAGAACATAATATCAACCTTCTTTCTGTAACATTCCTATCACAGGGCTTCATGCACCTTTGTCCTGAGGAATGCCTCTGCTTTCTGTTCAGTTTTTTCTCCTGATTGCTACTTCTCACCTGTCTGAGGAGAGCAAGGTTTGTGAATTGAAGTGAAGCTGAACTCCACCTTGTTCATTTAATATTTGAGCAGTCAGGGCACAGCCATTATCACTTGCTATTTCCTAGTAAGTAACTGTAGAAAGCTTTAATCCTCCTTATCCCTTCGTAGAATATTGTATTTGAATAAGCACAGCAATTCAGAGTCAAGTAATTCCCCATTTATATTTTATCAACAACCCCTTTGACCTTCTCAACAGCATTAGTGCTCTGGAAGAAATAATTTCCCCTTGCTTTGATGTGTTGTACAAGTTGTCTCAAACAATTTGTCATGAAGGTCTTTTGGCAGGAACAAAGCCAACACCAAAAAAAAGGCCATTTCCCATTATCAAGGTGGAATGACTGGCCCAGGAGATGAGAAAGTGATTTATATAAATGAAAGGACATACCTTGGCCTCAGAGGAAAAATAAATAAATAAAACAATCAGCAACCTTCTGGACAGATCATCAGGAAATGGTTATGTCTGTTCAGTGTTCCAGAAGGAATAAAAAGTAAGCTGTTTTCTAATTCTTAGCAATATTTAAAATATAAACTACATAGATTTTCTTGTACTTTGAAATAAATAAAATCATTTCACTGTATTCTAAATATCTCCACTTGGTCACTATTATCTGGACTTGGGAATTCAACACAGAAGAAGAAATTTAGACTGGAAATGAGAATAAGCTTTTTAATTGGTTCTAATCTATGAGCAGGTCACCTAGCACCTCATTTATATGGTTTCATGGATACGGAACTATATGACTATTTGATCTTAAACAGCTCTTCTAAACTTTACCTGAAACGCAGTAACATTTAACACAACTGGCACATTTCTGTGATTCAGTATTTTGACCTGACAGGCCATCAACCACTGATAATTATTTTGATATTTCACCACACCTGAAAACCCACCTTCAGGGCTATTAAATTATAAATCTACAGGTTTATCCTATTTAGAGCTACCATTGCAGTGATAAAAAATCATGGCCAAAGAAATTTAGGGAGGAAAGGGTTTATTTCAGCTTGCACTTCCTGGTAAGAATATATCACTGTGGGAAGTCAGGGCAGGAACTCAAACAGGGCAGAAACCTGGAGGCAGGAGCTGGGGTAGAGGCCATGAAGGGGAGTTGCTTACCAGCTTGAGCATCATGCTTTGCTCAGCCTGCTTTTCTATAGAACTCAGCACCGCCAGCCCATGGTTGGACCCTGCCCCTTCAGTCACCAATTAAGAAATGTCCTACAGATTTGCCTTTAGGCTGATCTTATGAAGTCATTTTCTTAAGTGAGATTCCCTCCTATCAGACGAATTCAGCTTGTGTCAAGTTTACATAAAATTAGTCAGTACAAGTTTCATGTAATGAAAAATTTCAAAGATAACAGACTTACCTTAAAATAAGTGTGTGACTAAATATCACTCACAACACTGAAGCAGAAGTGAAAATGATGGTCCAATGATCTTGAATTCACCAAGAAGGGATTACATAGACTTCTCACGTGAAAGGATAGAAAAATCAATGTCCTCTTGCCACACCCTCCCTAGAAGAAGAAAATGCCCTCCTGGAATGTTTATTGGATTCTGAGAGGTGAAGAGCAGAGGTCAAAGGATAATTATCAAAGTTAAGACAAGAAAACTAAGTAGGTCTATTGAAGCATCAACATAAAGGAATGAAGACTCAAATCTATTAAGCATGGATGTCATAGAATAATTCTTTGAGATAATAGAATATTTGGAATTCTTTATTGATAGGCTATTGGTTTTTTTTACTTTCATGTTGCTTATGGGAAGGAAGAAAAAATGCTTTTGTCTAGAACAAAAATTAAAAGGAGAGAATAATGGCTATATATTAGAGTCCATAAATATTGTATGAGAATTCTGCCAAGACAAAGCAACTTATCATTCATTGTACAGTCTTGCAGACATTTGAAGTGCACAAGAGCAAATATAAGAGGTTGGTAAATTTCTCAAAAAACTCCAACAGTCTTTCTTATTGAACCCATGAGGAAAGGACATAGAGATTATAGAGATTCCTATGGGGAGTTGTGAAAAAGGAGGGAAATGACATTGTGCAACAATTTTAAAACTATTTGTATATAATGGGGCTAATGGGACTAAACATGGAAAACTGAAGGATATCATTGACATTTTAACCAAAATATTAGACATTCAGTTAGTAGTCATCTCACCTCCAAGTGAGTTCCTTTAATTCCAGAAACTTAATTCTCCTGAAGTCAGGATAACATTCGTAGAAATATTGGTAAATTGGGAGGCAGCATCTAAGACTTGTTGTGCACTGTTAATGTCATCATCACTGCACTAATTTACTTGCCTTCATTCAGTTCTAATGTAAAGAATGATGGAGAGAGTTCAAAGCTTGCTATTCACTCCTCTATCTGTAACAAAGAAACAAATGTGAGTGTTCCCAACAAGTTTGATGATTTCTACTTAGCAATTATTCTTATATCACCCTTTTTCTGAATGCATATAGGAAAGGATTGTTTCTGTCCCTTAAAAGAAATACTTTTATCTTCATTCTGGTGGCAGTTACATAATTCTGTTCAAAACCATTGAATTGTTCATAAAAACACATTTCTGTACATTATACATCAATAAGCATGATGTTTCTAAAGTCTAGGAGTCTAAAATAAGCATTCAATTATATTAGTATATTTATACTAAATAATTTATTTTAAAATTAGATCATTAAGAAAATCACATGCCACCAAGCCTAATGACCTGAGTTCAGTACTAGGTCTAACACTGTAGAAGGTATAATGAATATTTTTACGTCAGTCTTCATAAATTATTTGCAACAAAGAAGTGAAATGTGAGATAGCAAAGAACATTCAGTAAAATGTGTCTTTATTTGTATCTCCAACAACCTCTAAGAACTACAATACTTTCTCCCTTGAAGACAATTATAGTTCATTAATATCACCTTAGGGAAAGTCTTCCTTATGGAGGATGGTTTATATAAACCCTTTCCACAAATGGACATGTGTGTGTGTGCTTCAGAAACATGGTGGGAACACACTCTTTTCTCTCATTTATCAATTCATTTGGGAAATGATTTTGTAGAACTATGTGCAAAGCTTGTATTTCTTTAAATGGCAATTAAGTATTATGTTTTACTAATCTACTAGAAAACATTTTATATATTAATTTTTATTTTCCATTTAATATTTTGTTTTAGTCCTTTGTCATTGCTACTATTATGAACAAACCCAAAATGCTTACACTTAATGGCACTATGTCTTTTTATCTATGTATCTATCTATGTATCTATCTATCTATCATCTATCTATCTTCTATCTACCTACCTATCTATCTACCATTACTCTCTCTGTGCATATGTAGAGTAAATTTCTAGTAGAGAAGTCAATAACCATATACATACTTAATATTAATTTCAACATTACATTTCTCTTATAAGATTCATAGTGTTTTTATTACTACTCATAGTATCAATCACCTCTTTAACCATTTTCATGATAGTAACAGAATGCCATACATTCTTTCTTCTTTCATGTGGTGGGTAAGAAGGTCACAGCATTCACAAAGTGTGATCATGCAAGAACTTTGTAGACAGAAGAAGAAGAACAGGATTCCAAGCCGGCTTCAGATACTCACGGAGTTTGCAGAGAGCATGGGCTATAAGAGATCTTGTCTCAAAACAAACAAATGTCATAGCATGAAAATCATACTTCATATTTCTCGAGTTGTTTGCATATCATGAGTAAAAATGAGTATATGTTCATGCTTTTTAAAACAGGTAGAATGTCAAAGAACTAATTAAATTATTATTTTTGTTTGTTTTCTGACTTGTTTTATTTTGATTTGTTTTGAGACAGGGTTTCTCTTTGTAGTCCTGGCTGTCTTGGAACTTGCTCTGTATACCAGGCTGATCTCAAACTCAAAGAAATCTGCCTGCATTTGCTTCCCAAGTACGGGGATTCAAGGTGAGTACCACCAACACCTGGCTAACGTTTCATATTGCTAATCAAATTTTGAAACTTTATTCTTTAATATATTTCATGATTAATAATTTTTAAAATTATATTTAGGTTGCAACTTCATATACAAGCCCTGCAAAGGTCAAATCATCCAAAAGAGGAGAATGGATAAGGTCTCAACCCCCCCATACCCATGTACATAAAATCCGTATTAAGGCGAGTCAATGGGTTAAGAAAATACAGTACATGAATCTAGGAGGGTGAAGTGGTTTTTGGAGGGGATGGGAGAAGAACTAAAGGGGAAGGAAAGAGGGGTTAATTCGATCTAAACATATTACATTCATGCATGAGATTCTCAAACAATAAAAAACTGTTTTTAAATATTAAATTATTTATTATTTTACATGTATTGTGTGAGGGTATATGTTTGTACATCACACGTATGCTGGAACTTGCAGAGATTAAAGTGTGAGTCAAATCCCTGGAACTTCAGTTAAAGGCATTTGGAAACCCCCATGTGGGTGTTTGAGCAACCCAGATCATCTGTAAGAATCCGTCTTAACCACTGAGCAATCTCTCCATCCTACAACCATCTCACCACTAATTATTTTTAAAGAAAAGAATTTCAGTGTCACTGTCATCTTAGGCACTTGGCAGAATTTTTTTGTATCTTTTTAAATTTTTGATAATAGATTCTTCTCTCATACAAAATATTTCATTCGGTCAAATATGTTTTAAGGCAATAGTATGAAGATAGGAATTAAAATGAGGTATGTTTCTGATGTAAAGTATAATTATAGAGACACTGAGATTTTTTGAATCATATTTATAATGGGGTCCAATAGTCATCCATGTTCTTTACAAGGAGAAAATTGAGAGTTAACTGGTTGAGGCCTCCTATAGATGCACAATAGGAGTAGTTCTCAACCTGTGGGTCATGACCCCTTTGGGTATTGAGCAACCCTTTCAAATGGATTACCTAAGACTATCAAAACAAATATATTTACATTATGATTCATAACAGTACCAAAATTAGTTACAAAGTAGCAAAGACAATAATTTTGTGTCTGGAGTCACCACAACAGGGTTCCAGCATTAGGAAGGATGAGAATCACTGCACTAATAACATTAGAGCAAGTAAGAGACACACATACACATAGAGGGACTTAGAGGGAATTGTTTCACATTGTAATAACTTTGCATATCCTACAATGATCTCTTGGTGTGTGTGAGAGAGAGAGTGAATGGGGGGGAGTTACAGAAATTATCCCAGAACAAGCTATTTTCAGAAAGTATTTCTTGTGTTAAGAGAATAAGATGTCAAGCTCTGGAGAATTTTCCAGAGTGCTTGTTGCAGTTACTGAGGCACAGGCAAACAGCCTCCTGCAAATATGGCATGACTCATAAATGATTTATCTGAAAAGCATTCCAGTAGGAATTGAATACAGCTAGACTCTGCTGTATCATGAACCTTAATAAAGAAGGCCTGAAAGAACCAGCATCTGGCTCATGATGCTGCCATAGATATTAAACTACTGACCTTTTTGAGTACTCTGTGAGAAGGTAGAAAGTTTTGGAAACACATGCCACCTCAACCTGCAACAAAAGGCTTTCACTTCCTCCTGTCTATTGGCCATAGTCCAAAGAAAAACATATCTGATAGTAGCTAAACAAATGAACCCATTCCTCTTGAGGCAAGGAAGGAAGGGAGCTAAGCACCAATTTCAAGTATTTCTTCCTTGGATTACTTAAACTCAAGAGTATAAAATTTAGTCAAAAATGTCAGAAACAGTTGATTGTTTGTTTTTGCTTCCTGTGTGCCATTTGAGGAGTGGAATCAGGCCCTTTATACATTATCAAAGTGGCACTATGTACTTGCTCACATTACTGATTTGAGAAACAAGAATTTCTGAAAGAAAATCAATTTCTGACATGGAACAATGCTGAATCTTGCCACAAAACAACAAATCCTCAACCAAACACTTTAAACATCATCTTCTCTACTCTTAATTCACATCACACTGCATTCTGCAGTTGGGTACCTTCCCTTTTACCTACTCCTCCAGAAATGACCACTTAAAATGTTGTCCAAAAGAATAGCTCATTGACAGAGATATTTGAGTTTAACTCGCATCTATAAAAAGATGGGAGGAGGCTGTAAACTAATATGCACTAACACAGACTCCATGGAAGTTTTTTCTTGATTTGTGTTAGTTGTGCATAGTAATGGGAGTTAAGAGTAGTGTGTAGTGTGTATACTTTCAACATACACTTATTAGATCAAATTCAAGCTCATTTTTCCATCCCATGCATACCTGTCCCTAATGTAGTGAATGCTGTTCACTTCAAGACATCATTTTGTGAGATCACTCAAATTAGAAAGTGTTTGTGGTACTTGTTTTCCTGTGTCTGACTTATTTGACAAAAGTTACTATCTTCTGAGTCCATTCACTTTTTTTGTATGTGACAGGATTTTATTCTTTCTTTTAGTTTGATAATGTTCCAATCTATCTAAATATTATGATAGGATGGGCTCTTAGATTATGTCCCTATCTTAGTAACTTTTAATGGTGTTTTAAAATAAGCATGCATGTTCTTTGTGGAATGATCATTACATTTCCTTAATGCAGGTTCTAAGATGACTTATTACCATCATAGTTTTACCACCACCATGCTGTTCTGTCACTACTTTATTCTGCAAATGTTGTCACCTCCAATGTGTGGTGACATTCCCACTCAACACTATCTTAATTATAATAATATCCTCCCACCATCATTTCTCTGTTGCCCTTCACCCCTATGAGTTCCTTTGCTCTGGTATGATTTAAGGGCATAGTAATAACTACAAGATATTTTTTCTTGCTGATATCTCTGTTAATAGTTTAAATACAAAGTGATACAAATAATACCATATACGGAGGAGATTGCCTTGTAGCGGATGGGATTTTGGTAGTGACTGGATCTTGAAAGCTCTAACTAATCAATGAATTAATCTACTGATGGATTCCTGATGTTCTAGCATCATCGCAAGGCAGTGAAAAGTAGGAAGAGGACTCTCAGTGGAGGAAATAGGTCATTCAGGATGTTGTTGAGTTTGTACCATCTTGTGTCTCCCTCTCTGCCTCCTCCCTCCCAGAGGCCATGATTTCAGTTTCTCTTCTCTGTCACACCTCCATTGCTGCACCTCTAAAGTAAAAATAAATCATTCCTATCCTTGATTTTTTATGTCAAGTATTTTGCCACAATGATGGGATAATTAAGATAATTAGTTAATAAAAATCCCCCACTGCTTTCTTAATATCTCAGGTCCAGTCTAGAGTTCATTCTCTATCATTTTATGGAACACTTCTAGTGCATACCAAAGGAGGGATTGCACAGGGGAGGTTTGTGCCTGGCACATTATAGAAGGTACCTATGATTTCTCTAGTTTAAGCTTTAACCTTTGGTATCCTTTAGTGTGAGACTGGCTGTGAGAAAGTCAGCTTCTCCAGAACTAGAAATCCAGGTATTTCTCCTTTATTCATTAATAGTCAGCTATTGCAGCAAAGAGGAGGTTCAGTCTGCTTCCAATATTCACAGATAGATTCCCTGTGGTTGAAGATCCAATAAAATATACAAAAGCTTCTCCTGGGCTCTGAAATGGTAATGGGGAGACATGTTAGGTGATTATGTTTTTTTTCTGCTCTAACATTACACAGTCCTCTTTATAGCCATTAGGAGTTCACTATGTGCTCAAGTATTTGAAGGTAAATGTATAGTTGAATTCTATTAAAGTTTTCTCCTCTTAAAACAGAAGTTTTCCTCGGACATTCATATGTTCAGAAAACTGCTGTCAGGAAATTATCATCAATAATTAAGAAGTAAATATAAAAACTCTAAAAAACATAAAATTTAAATATTTCTGTTAGGGTCTGGCATGTTTTCATTTCTTAGCACTTACAGGATTCTTCTAATAAAGACAAGAATAAAAGACAAAGGTGGGAATGAAGTAATCTTTCTAAAAATCTGCGGTGAACCTTAGTTGAGTAGTATATCTAGAAATAAAAGCCCTGTAGTTAATGAAGACTTTTGTAAGGTTAAAGCAGAGAGGCTCAGATTGAATGACCAGTCTATCTTAATTCTCTGACAGATCTCTGGTACTACAGAATAGGGTCAATTTCCATATCAAATCATTTTAACATTTCAGAGAGATGTTTTAGAGGTGGGCCTGATAAATGAAGCTTGGAATCTTACTAATCCTGAAGGAAAATAATGCCAAATGTTATCAGAAAGGTACTTTTATTAAACTATTTATCCTAGCAAATGAAGCAAGTCAATGATAAATATTGACTGCTTAAAAATACGTACCTTGATAGATAAACAGGACAAAATCATTTTATAACAGTTGTCTCAGAAATTAAAGTCAGTCTGCTCTAACAAAAGATTCCTTAAGATCCAGGAGGTATATGTTAGGAAGAAAATAAGCTGAAAAATCCAATATTTCTCTTACAGAGGACCCAGGTTCACTATCCAGCGCCCATGTCAGACAACTCACAACCACCTGTCACTTCAGCTCCAGGAGATCAGAAGCCTTCTTTTGGACTCTGCTGACACCTTCACTCTGTGTGCACATACCCACCCATCACCCCACATATGCTCATCATTAGACATAATAAAATATGTCTTTTAAAACAAGAGACATAAGAAGTAAACAACTCAATAGTCTCAGGAAGTCTCTGAAAATTATAAACAGTAAAGGTTGCTGAGGAAAGAAGACTCTCCAAGGCCCAAGTGACCTCCAGAGAGGCAGGCAAGGGCTGAACTAACCCCATGGGGGCAGAAAAGGCCTGAGCAACCCCCGAGGTCAGGAAAAGCACCAGTAACCCCTGCTGGGGCCAGCAAGGCCCTAGAAGCCCCCGATAGGAGCAGGCAAGGCCTGAGTGGGCTCTGTGGGAATAGGCAGACCTAACCACCAGGTGTGCTGAGTAACCTCCAGGAGCACCTAGGGACTTCTGGGAATGCTGAGTGACCTCCAACATAACCAAAACCTTGGCTCCAACTACACCATGAGGAGCAACCATCTGAACCTTAGAGCCACTGGCACCTGGAGCAGGGATCACCAGAGACATGGTCCCAACTATACCAATTGGAGGAAAAGATTGGTAGACAATAATGTAAAAACATACTCAACAACACAAAGAGCAACAGGACAGAGAAAAAAAACTAGTGACTCTCCAACAGGAAGACTTAAATACCCCAATACAGATGATGAAGAAGAAAATGACCTGAAAAATTACTTTAGGAAAATGTTTGAGGCCCTTAAAGAGGAAAAGAAAAATTCCCTCAAAGAAATGGAGGGAAAGACAAAAAAATGGAAGAAAGCAACAAATCCCTTAAAGAAAATCAAGAAAAAGCAATCAAACAGGTGAAAGAAATGATTCAAGACTTGAAAACTAAAATAGAAACTATAAAGAAAACACAAACTGAGGAAATTCTGAAAACAGAAAATATGGGTAAACAATCAGGAACCGCAGATGCAAACATAAACAGCAGAATACAAGGGATGGAAGAAAGAATTGCAGAAATTGAAGATACAATATAGAAAATAGATTCATCAGTCAAAGAAAAGGTTAAATCCAACAAAAGCTTAACACAAATATCCAGAAAATATGAGACATCATGAAAAACCTAAGAAAAATAAGGAGAGAAGAAAGAGAAGTTCAACTCAAAGGCACAGAAAATATATTCAATAAAATCATAGAAGAAAAATTTTCCAACCTAAAGAAGGATATGTCTATGAAGGTATAAGAAGCTTGTCAAATAGATTGGAGCAGAAAACAAAGTCCCCTTGCCACATAGTAATCAAACCACTAAACATACAGAATAAAGAAAATATTAAGAGTTGCAAAGGAAAAAGGCCAAGTAATATATAAATCAGACATGTCTGAATTACACCCGACTTCTCAATGAAAACAATGAAAGCCAAAAGGTCCTGGACAAAAGTTATGCAGACATTAAGAGACCATGGATGCCATCCCAGACTATAATACCCATCAAAACTTTCAATCACCATAGATGGAGAAAACAAGATATTCCATGACAGAACCAGATTTAAGCAATACCTAGCCACAAATCAAGCCCTACACAAAATAATAGAAGGAAAACTCATACTCATAGAACTCAGTTACACTCACAAAACATAGATAGGAGATGAGTCAAATCCCAAAGAATGAAAAAGCATACACAATAACATTACCAACAACAAAATCAAAATTAACAGGAACTAACAATCGCTGCTCATTAATATCCCTTAATATGAATGGACTAAACTTACCTATAAAAAGACACAGGGAAAGAGACTGGATAAAAAAA
>LOJH01027877.1:5847-17928 GCA_001685095.1 Ellobius talpinus
TGTGTGTGTGTGTGTGTGTGTGTGTGTGTGTGTGTGTGTTTGTAATCTCAGGGTTCCTTTGGTGAGACAACAGGCAAGAGACAGGAGACTCCATGAAAGCTGATAGGCAGCTGGCTAGGTCTACAAAGTGGCAAACAGCAGAGACCCTGCCTTCAACAGGAGAGGAGGCAAGAATGGACATCAAAGGTTATCTGACCCCCGCACAAGCACATGGACACACACACACAAATAAATCAGCATCTGTAACTTAATTACTGAACTCTGACCTTCCACGGGCCCTCAATACAGACTCTTTCAGACTTTAGTGAATTCCAATTGCAAACATCATCTCAACAGGAATCAAGGAGAATTCCTTCTCTGATCTGATTTGGCAAAGCTTCACAGCAACGTTTTCTGTTTTCAAATGGCTATTATCAATAAGCTCTAAAAAAGTTCCTAGAAAGTATTATTAATTTAATATAGACTTATTAGTCATTTAGATAATGGGAAAGTTTGGATGTAGATTCAATTACCAAGTCCCCTCATATTTTCAGTTGTATCTGAATCCATAAGAATGGTCCATTAATTACCTGTACTGTCAGGCAGAGTCACTTGGGGAGACTTTGGAACAAAAGAAGTATTCATTAGTGGAAAAGAAAATGCACGGTGCTTGAGTTCATCATTTCTCTGTTTCATGCCAGCTTCGAAATGGCCTCACTGCAACTCCTAACAGCAGATTCCAGTAATTGCTGAGGATTCGATAATGTGTTTAGTACACAGGATATGGTTTGTATTCCCATGCACAAGTGCAGTGGCTCCTGAGGATATGCTTCCTTGAGTTAAGGAAACTTTTCTAGATTGAAAATTTACATACTTTCTGGCTTAATTTCTCTTTGAACTGAGTGCAAACTGAGGTTGATAGTCCGAAAAGAAAAAAATTACCACCTTTGGCTGCAATACTCAACCAATACTCTCCCTTAGATGCACATATCTTTCCATGTAGCCACAAGTGCTTGCCTTGGCTTTTGGTCTATTTCCTACATTGGGGAAGAGCAATCTTTTCAACTTGTAGTAGTACTAAAATGCTGTGAAATTCTTGAAGTCATGAAGCATGCGCCATTTGCTTTGGTCACAGGATCAAGGTCTCTAATTTGATGAATCTTGCAGTTATTGATTAGATACTTACTATGCAGTACCAATGTGCCAGGTATCAGGTACAACTAGTGCTCAAAGATGCCCTTAGTCCTAAAACACTGGAAGAAGACAGAGATAGGCAAAAACAGTTACAGTATCCTTAGCTCTTCTTGGTACTGACTGGTTGTATTACTGTTGTCAATTACTTTTCTCATTGCTGTGACTAGGTACGTGACAAGAAGCAATTTAAGAAAGGATGGTTCTACTCAAGCTCATGATTTGAAGGTACAGTCCATTATGCCATGGAAGGTGCAATGGCAGGAGCAGGTCCCCACTGTGTTGGTAGGAATTTGTTCACATCTGTGTAAACGAGGAACCAGAGAAAAGAGAATACCATGGTAGGTGTTCAACTGTTTTATTTTTTTTTCTGTTCCTCTTTTCATTCTGTGGTGATTCTCAGTCCACAGGATATTTTCACCTACATTCAGAATATGTATTAACCCCTTAATTAATCCAGTCTGGAAATATCCTCACAAAGACACTGAAGGTTTGCTTCAGAAATTTCCAAGACCTTTCTTTATCCAAACAAATGGGCAATCAAAATAAATGCCTATAGTATAACTATATCAAATAATATGTACAATTATATGTATTATATACAACTATATATGCACACATAAGTATATCCATATCTATCTTTCATCTACCTATCTATATATCTATTTATATCATTATCTATCTAATATATATATCATACACACAAACACACACACACACACATACATAGTGGTGAGAAGATAGATAAGCGGACAGCATGGCTAGTCAAATACTTGGAAAAGCAACGGTTTAAACTATGGTGACTTATTTAATGTGTTCATGTTATAAACCTATTTTAGTTGTACTCACAAGATTCTGAGGAATGATTGAAATAGCTCACGCAATTGACATAGCCCACATAGCCACTACCATTGATCATAAAATGTCACCTGTTGTTGCTTTTGTTTAATTAACACTGTCACCTCATGCTAGAACACTGTAGTGGTTAGCATACTCTGTACTTTACTGACTCTCCCATACTTCTGAATGAATACTAAAACTTCTGTAACTATTGGCAGTATATTCACTTCTTCACACCTCAGCTTCACAGAAAGTAGAAATCAGGTCTTCAATAGGAACTAACCTTCAGAGACATGAGGGAATTTTTCATGGACTTTCTGCTGTGAGCTCAGCTCATGGACCTCAACCTGTTACACAGTGGGAATTCTATAAATATATGGTGAGGGTTGAATAAATATCCCCTATTAAACTAAACCTATATAAAATGATTAAGAAACTTCATGGTACAATTAAACTTTCCATTAATGAATATTAACTTGGCTACTTGGCTATATTTTATTCTTATAATTATTATTTTTCTAATCAAATGGTCCTTGCTGAATGAAGCCTCACTTTCTCTTTTTTAAAGACAGAAGTCAATGTTTTAATAAATATACATATATAAGCAAACTTTGATTTTAAAAGCAAAACAGAAAACCCTTGTGATTTTGGTTGTTTGCTATTCTTACTCTTTTGACACTGTTCTTCTGGGGTGCCTAGCACCCAGTTTCCAAATAAATCACATATGGAAGCTGCTTATTACGACTTATGAATGCCCAGCCTTAGTTTGGCTTGTTTCTAACCAAATTTTCTTAAGTTAAATTATCTCATCTACTTTTTGCTTCTGGGCTTTTCCCTTTTCTTATTTCTATATATCTTACTTTCATTCTTATTACTTGGCCAGCTGTGTGGCTGGCTGGCTGGCCCCTGGCAACTTCCTCTCCTTGTTCTTGCTCCTTTTTTGTTTTTCTTCTTCTATTTTCTCTGTCTGCCTCACTATCAACAAAGAGCATGATATTTCAAATTGGGACAAATTTTTTGTGCTTGAACTCTCTTATAACACAACTTCTTTCTCAACTTTTCAATGATTCATATCACTTCTCTCTTTTAGGATACTGAAGATTTAATTTGATATGTACTGTTTATATACATTTTTGTGACTTGCACAGCAAGTAAGCAAGCTGGCACTCTAACATCTCAGCCGTTAATGCTTAATAATATTCCTTTATTTTGTATTAGCATGTTTGTGGGTTTTGAATTTAAGCATGATAAATTAAATGGACACACACACAGCCCAACAGGTAGTCACGGAGACCAGTTCTGGGGATTTATGGGTGTTTAGAGATGCAGAGGGAAGTCACAGACACTTGTATGAGCCATGCGTCTTCTCAGATTGTACTCTGTTACCCCAGAACCACTTAGAGGCACATGGTGGAGAAATATGGGAAGAACAGTAAACACAGCAAGATAACTTTTGTTGACTATGATAGCATTAGCTGGACAAAGGCAAAGACTGATTAAAGAGTGTATGGAAAAATGGCTCTCATTCAACAGTTCTTTGTAAATAAAGTTTTAGTGTTATACCCAGGATTTTTAGAAGGTCTGTGAGTGGAAAGGCACAAAATGACATAAGGGCAAAGTCTAAATGAGACTTATTCAGATTTCAGAGAGAGTCTGTTTCTTTAAGACTGGATTGAGATAAGACATTACAACTGATGTTTATAAATGCATGCCATTTTAAAATGAATGTGTTATTTTTTGATTTTTATTGATTTTTATTGAGCTCTACATCTTTCTCGCTCCCTCTCTGCCTCTCTCCTCCCCCCTTCAGTCCTCCCCCAAGGTCCCCATGCTCCCAATTTACTTATGAGAGCTTTTCTACTTTTCATGTAGATTAAATCTATGTAAGTCTCTCTTAGTGCCCTCATTGTTGTCTAAGTTCTCTTGGGTGAATGTGTTATTAACAGTTCCCTAAGGAATGATTTCACTAGGTATGCAGTGGTCATGATAGATAATAAAACAACACATGCTTTGGAGCTAGACTTACTTTGTGTCTAATCCAGAACTTGCTGGGTCCCCTTGGAAAACAATGCTACATTTTCTAAAGCCCAGCAGAAGCACTTGCAGAGAGGGGAAGTGAATATGGTTTTGAATACTATGAGGGTTTATCTTGTTTTCTAGGTTCACAGGAAACTGCACTTCCAGCTTCTTTAGAGTTTGGTTAGTGTCTATAAATAATTATGGGCTCTGGGCTATGGTCAGTAGGGACAGAAATTACTCTTCATTCAAGGCAATGAAGAGCCATGACTATTATTTTAGTCTTTCTTCCCTGTGATAAGAATGAGATGATGTAGAGTGAGGAAAGGTAACATTGAATTCCATTTGAGTCTCTGCAGGCATCTTTCATATAGTCCACAACTAGGAAGCAAACCTAACCTGGCAAACCTGGCACTATTAGTTTCATGGCTACTGCTATCTGTCTCAAAGTACCCAGTGTGAAAATAGCCTCAATAAACTTTCTATATAGTTCTTTTTGTAGGGCTGAGGCCTCATGAACCCATTATAGTATATCTACTGTTGTATCCCTTTATTCAACTCACGTGTAAGGAAGTGACGACAGAGACCTGGCTGACAATAACATTCAGCCTTTTGCGAGACTGTAAGCTGGATGACACATTTTTATCTATGGATAAATTTCTGAAATATAGAATCTATATGTTTTTAAATGAAAGAAATTTAAAGTAATATGTTTTGGAGCAAGGGGCAAGAAATATGTCATTGACTCTTCATCAATCCATCCTTTGCTATTCACATTTATTTTTGGTTGCATCTTCACTCCTATGGCAAAGAGCTGATGTTCAGGATTTAGGGTGCTCTGCACAAAAATGAGTGTCACATATGTTCTTTTACACATATGAAGAAAGGACATCATTTTTAAAGAACTATTAGGATAATATGGAATTTTAGAAGAGTTCTTCCATATTAAGAAAGTATAGGCATATTGAAGGCATGGCCAGTACAGAAGGCAATGTAGCCATGTAAAAACTCTTAGGATTTCATGTAAGAATTGTCATGGTTGGTCTGTATATCCCTTATACATAAGAACATAAGTAAAACCATATGAATCACTCAACCTTAGAATCATTCTTATTCTTAGTACCAACTTAGATATTTTCCTGATGTACAATTTCTCTCTGTAGGCTGCAGCTCCCATTAATGAATAAAGAAACTGCTTTGGACAGGGCAGAACTTAGGTAGGTGGCAAAGACAGAAATGAATGCCGGGAGGAAGAAGGGCAGAGTGAGAGAGAAGCTATGTAGTCCTGCTGGAGCCAGATGGAACTTTAGCTGGTAAGCCACAGCCATGTGGCAATACACAGATTAATAGAAATAGGGTAAATTAATATGTAAGAGCCAGCCATTAAGAAGCTACAGCTAATGGGCCAAGCAGTGATTTAATTAATATGGTTTCTGTGGGATTATTTTGGTTCTGGGTGGCTGGGACAAACAAGCAGCCTCCATTCTACATTTTCCTTTCAAGGATGAGAGTTTTTAGATGTCTTTCTGTTCAAAGCAAGCAAATGATAATATAGGACCTATCATTAACCTAGGGTCTAATGTAGATCCTTAATATCAGCTAAGAGTTATGAATATTCTTTGGGAAGTCTAATGGATCTATATATATTCTGATGAC
The DNA here is from genome assembly GCA_001685095.1 of Ellobius talpinus. NCBI lineage: Eukaryota > Metazoa > Chordata > Mammalia > Rodentia > Cricetidae > Ellobius > Ellobius talpinus. Next base: position 11,530 of record LOJH01027877.1, read on the forward strand.
TAAATATGTCTTTAAATGGAGGAGGTAGTATTGATAAGAACCTTCCTTGAGAATTAGAACTAAGGAGCATAATCAGTTCTTATCAAAATCCATCAGCCTCACTGTTGGGTAGTGAGAACTTCAGCATCACTGTTTGGGAGCAAGAACCTGAGCTCAATATACTGATTGATGCATGACAGCAATCTCTGTGTTCCAAGTCTTCACCCTACACTATCAGTTACCAAGTGACTTCACTGTGGACCACACACATGGAGACTAGCTTGATTCAAATCTGGACTGAAACCCAAATGGGCCTGGAAAGAGGGCAATCACAGTGCTGCTTGGGTAAACTCACCTAGGAAATGATTCAAGTCTCAAAAACACTGAATTAAACAGAACTGGCCATCTAATTGATTAAAAAATGTACCACATGGTGAGAAGAGACCACAGGATTCAGGCCAGAAGCCCTGACTTTATGACCATTGAGTAATTAAATGGTTGTGGGTAGTAGTGCATTGTCATGTGGTTAGACTTAGTAATATAGTACTTGCTCTATTTGGAATAAGAATCATCCCTGAAAGAAAACATGACTGTGTGTGCTAAAATGAAGAAAACATTTATGAATTCTGGAAGTGATTTGTACGATAGAAAGGATACTTATACATCCATATTGTGTGTTTACGTGTGAGTGTAAGTGTGTGTGTGTGTGTGACATAATACTGTGTTGAAGTCCTAGGAACAAGCTTGAATCTAACATGACTCTATTTCTTATTTATTATGTGACTGGGAAAGTTGGTGTACCTGAGTTTCCCAATCTCTCATCTAGACATATCACTACCAAGAATACTTAACCCAAGATTCTACTATGGATTATAACAGTGCTGAAAATATTAGCTGGAGAAGCATATTAATCTGACAATTTTCACATATCCTCTGGAGACAGTCTATCAAGGTCAAAAGGCAGCTTTACCACTTCTAAATATTCTGCAGCAAGCCAGTCTTGACATGTGAAATCACCCAGTGACTCAGTTTATTATCTATACAATGGAGTGATAATAATTGTACTTATGAAGTCATGAGGTGGTAAAACTGATATGTTTTTCAGCAAGTACTAATTGAGTTTCTGTTAAAATCAACTCACCCTTATGGTTTCCATCAGCAAAACAAACAATTTCTACTTTGGTGCTCCCCTTCTGGTAAAGTAATAGAAGCAGCAATGGGGATGGAGTCTTTGAGTGTCAGGAGAATGGAAGACATCTGGCAGAGCAGTGGGTAAGGCACATACTTCTTACTTTTCCCATTTCTGTGGCAAAAATAGCTGACAAGAAACAACTTGAAGGGAGAAGGATTTCCATTGCCTTACAGTTTGAGGGAAGACAGTCCATCACGGCGTACAAGGTGTGGGGACAGGAGTGTGAGATGACATGTCAAATTGCCTCCACAGTTAGGAAACACAGGGATGACAGGAGTTAGTATAGGCTATCAAATCTCAAAGGTCACTCCCAATGGTGTACTTCTTCCAGCAGGGATCGGTCTCCTAAAGGACTTATGCCTTCTAAGGTAGCACCACTCTCTGGGACCTTCCACATGATCCAGTGGAAGGCATTTCACAGACACGTGAAAGTGAGAGTCATTACTATGGAGACACACAAACAAAGACTTGAAAGACATGAGTAGATTATACATGAAGATATATATCTAGTTTGAAGCTTCCTTAGCAAAAGACCCAGACAGAACAAAGCACTAATGTGGAGAATGCCTGCCACATCTGAGGAACAGAAATAATTCTCTGTGACTGGAGCAGAGTAAATGTTGGGAGGTTAAGAGGGAGATAAGATGAAAGTGGTTATAAATGTTCTGATATTGCAACTTTTGGGCAACTATTAGGAACCTTGGTTCCCATATGGGTTAAGTAGCCCATGCTGTGGATTTTATCAGAGGAGTGATAGAATTAAGAAGACCATTTTATTACTGTAGAGCATACAGAGACAAATGTAGAAGTAGGGATACTTTGTGATAAAGCTATGCCACTGTAAGTTACAGTTATCATGGTCTCTACCAGCTAACTCATCATATGTCTGAGCTTGGGCAATACACTGTGAGCACAAATGATTATAATACTTCTGTGTAGCAGTACGTTTTGTCGGGACTACCAGCCCACAAATAATGACACTGAGACGTATTAATTATGAAAGCTCAGCCTATAGCTTAGGCTTGTTTCTTACTAGCTCTTACAACTTAAATTAACCCATTTCTATTAAATACATCGTACCATGTGACTTTTTACCTTTCTTCCACTTTTGTATGCCCAGCTTCTTTTATGTTTCATTTGTTACTCCTCCATGCCTTGATTATCTCCTCCTACTTCCTTTCTCAGGCTGGAAGTTCTTCCTATAACTCCTGCCTAGCTATTGACTGTTAAGATCTTTATTAAGCCAACCACAGAAATATATCTTCACACAGTATACAAATATCCTACAACACTTTTGTTGTTGTGTCTGAAGTTCAAGGAATTACAGAGCCTGTAGATGAACCAGGTCTGGGTTTCTTTAATATGTCCAGAGAACTCCAGACTATGGATATCTGCTTTGGGTTTTGCATGACATCAATATAAACTTCTAGTGTACTAAGCTGCTCGTATTTAGTAATTCTTATAATGTTGCCTCATTTGATCAATACAGCCTGATAGAGGCTTTGCCATCTCTCCAAGAGGAATGATAGTCTCTTATCAACAGCCAAGCTAATATTACAGTCAGATGGTCACTGGGGTTATAAAAGAAAGTAAATATGAAGGACAACTTTGTATGTTTCTATTTGAATAATGTTGGAATAAAGTTGCCAACTGAAATTGAGAAGTGCCGTGTAACGTTGTGGGTGAAATGTCAGTATTTATTATTTATTTATGCATTAATTAATTAATTTGGTCTGTTTCATTTGAGAAACCTGTTTCCTTTATGAATGGATGTTTTGAAGAAGAAAAGGGCTGTGTGTGTGTCATGTTCAAAGTTAAAACTAGACCTAGAAAGTTACACTTGAGAGCTGTGGTGGCTGGGATGTGGATGGTCCCCATAGCTCATATATTTGCATACTTGGTATCTAGTTGGTGTAACTGTTGAGGGAAAATTGGGAGGTGTGTGGTTTTGTTGGGGGAGGTGTGTCACTAGATGTGGGCTTTGAGGTTTTAAAAGTCCATGGCTGTCCTGGTTAGGTCTCTCTCTGTGTGTTTCATGGTTTTTGTCTTAACATGTAAATTCTCAGCTACTGCTCCAGTACCACACCTGCAAGCCTGCTGCCAGGCTCCCTGCCGTGGACCTCTGAAATTGTAGGTCCACATTATACATTTTCTTCTATAATTTGCCTTATTTTGTCATGACAATAGGAAAATAACTAAGACAAAAGCCATATATGTGATTTTTAAATCTGTAGGATTAACTTTGATCTCTCAAAGTATATGTGTAAATAGAAAATTGAAATAAGAATCTTGAGTTAGGTGACTTACACATTAATGGCTCAAGAAGAGTAAGAGATTTAAGAAAGGATACTGAGAAGAAATGACCTCTGAGGTTGAGCATCAAAGGTCATGTTTAGACTTGGAAATTTCAGAAGGCTTATAAAGGAAGATGAAAAAAATCATATATGAAAAATAGAGAAAGAAAAATGCAGGAGAAGAGAAAGAAAACTTTTCCTGAAATGACTGAATTACATGTACTATCAACTCTCATAGTGACGGAGAATTGAGCTGTTTCCAGGTTTTATCTATTGTGAACAAATCTTGTAAGAGATTGTATAATTTTATTTGTGGATGTGGTTTTTCTTTCTCGGGTATAGTATCAGTGCAGTTCCTAGTTTATAAGCATAGACAGGGATGGAGTTCCTAATTCATACATAAAATCCTTGAAAAGATCTGCTAGGCAGTTCTCTAAAGTAAAGGAAAAAATTATATTCCTATTACCTTATAGTTTTCTTCCTTCATACAAATTAATGTTTTCAAAATTTGCTTGAATTTGTTTATCATTGGCATAATATACTCATGTCAAGCAAACTAGCTCAACACATTTATTAATAATTAAAATTTACTCATCAAACATCTTAAGCTTTCAATCATAAAAACTGACAAAAATATAAAGATATTTTTAGATCCCTAATTTGATTTTTTGTCTTAATGTACTGCTTTAGGATCTCATAATAGTAGCTAATAAAAGCAATATAAATATAAAATTTCTGTAGCTAAAAGGAACCATTTCAAAGTTGAGAATGATTCCTTTCATCTTCATCTTCTTAAGAGTTCTTGTCTTTGAAAATTATTGGAGTTTAGTAAAGGTAGGTTTTGTACATCCTGTATCTAATGCATTTTCTTTCTTAATGTGGTGTTTTAAACTACTTGTTCTCCTCAGGTTAAAACATCTTTGAAATCCCTTTATACAAGATTTTTCCTTTAATTGTTTGATTCTTCTTCCTCACATTTCCTTTTAGGGTTTGCATCTGTATTCATGACTAAATTGGTCTATAATTTCCCATTCTTCTCTGGTTCAGCTGTCCCGGTTATAATAACCTCATAACATACTTTGAGGGAATTTGTCTCTTTCGTTTTCCTTTTTTCTGTTGATTCCTCTAGGATGTTTTATATATCGCAAGCTTAGATATTTCCTAAATTGTTTAAGGAACCCATCTTTAAAACTGTCCCCCCACCATGTGTCCGCATGTGCAAATATGTATTTGAGTTTTAACTACAACTTTGATTCATGTAAAGGCAGTATGGTGTGAGCACACCCGAGTGTGCATATGGACATGTGTGTGTGTGTGTGTGTGTGTGTGTGTGTGTGTGTATACCTGTGTCTACATGCATGTGTAGGCAGAGGTCAGCTTGGGGTGTTGTTCCCTGGTGTTCTCCTCCTTGTCTTTTGAGACAAGGTCTTTCACTATGTTGGATTTTGGTAAGCTGACTAGGCCAGCAAGCTTGCAATTTCTGTGGATTCCCCATTTCACCTTTCTATTGTAAGTACTCCTTTGTATGTAGTTACATTCAGCTTTTATTTTTTAATGTGCAATTCTTGGGATTGAAGTCTGGACCTTGGGCTTGAAAGGGCAGCACATCACAAAATGAGCTATGCCTCTGCCCCTAAAGACATAATTTTATATTCAGCTTTCAATACAATTTTACAGAGTCTTTCTAAGTGTTGGTCCTTTTCATGTATGTTGTTTTGGCATGAGTATATGCTTGCATGGGTAGATTGACTGATACCTAATCATAGTTTTATGTAGATATTCTGCTTTTTTGTTTCTTTTTTTAATTTTGATATTCTTGTTTGGCATTTGTGTTGCGTGAATATGAAGACTTTTTTCTGTTTGAAAATCCCTCCATAAACCTGGCAATAGTTTTTTTTTTTTTNTTTTGGTTGGGGGTAATGTTGTGTGGAGTAGTTAGTAAGGCTGCCTTCACGTTTCTGCCTTAAGTTCCTTTCTTGATTTCCCTCAACTGTGATCTGAAGTTGTGAGCCAAACTAATCCTTTACTCCAAAGGAGCTTTGCATCAGGGTGTTTTATCAGAACATTGGAAACCCAAATGGGACATTCCCTATTGACCTCCCCTAGCATCTCAGGCACTCTACGCTTATGTTGCCTGTCATCTGAAAGAATTCACAATTCACAGGCAATTCTACAAAATTTCTCCGAAAAAGGGGAATCAATCTAGGGGCCAAAGAAGGCAATTAAAAGCAAAGCCACGAGAAAGAGCAAAGGTGTTTGCTCCCTAAAAGTGAATTTTTTCAGTGATGGCTGTGACCAAATGATTTGAAAGTTACTTAAATCCATCGCAACAGGGAATGCATACCAGAAAGGAACCAACTGCTGGAAAGAGTTCTCCTGTTTGAAGGAACAAACATGTTCTCCATCTTCAATCTCAGGACAGCAGTCAGCTCTCTCTTTCATGAAGATACTGGTGGTCATGTTACCTATTTATCAATTCATCCACAAGAGACACAGTTGGTAACGCAAAGGAAGCTTCAGGGCTGTTTCACAGAGGAGGACACAAAGCCTGACTTCTTTTAATCTCTTAGTATGTTTTCCTGGTATATTTTAGACTCGCATATAATCAAGCCAAATGCTCCTTCCTCACGCACACCACGAGAAGTGCTCTCATCTAAGCAGTGACAGATAGTATTAAGTGTAACATGTTCTGTAAGGGTTGCCATGGTAAGAGTTGTCTGCTCCCTGCCCCCCCATCTTTCCATAAATAACAAAGTGGAAGATTGCAGAAAGCATGTGTAAAGAAATGTCTGGGCTCGGGTAATTACTCAGTGTTTTGCCTTGCAGAAGAGTCATCGAGTTTTAATATATTTGGTGTTAGAAGCTCTCGCTCTCTTTCTCTCATCTATCATCTATCTATCTATCTGTCTATCTATCTATCTATCTATCTATCTA
>LOJH01027878.1:0-17927 GCA_001685095.1 Ellobius talpinus
TCTTTATTAACCAATGAAAGTAACACATAGACAGAAGACCCACCTACATCAACCTTTTATTTTTTCCTACTGTACAAAATCAAGGTTCTTATTATGCAATAATTTGATAGTGTTATGCCACTACTTTTATTTATAACTCAAATAATATGGTTTTTGAAATTCTTTTTATTAATACTTTGTCATATTTTATAAAATATCTTGTGATCACATTCTGTTCCCTTTCAAATCTCCTCAGTAATCCTCACTTTTTTCCAACCAACCTTATATTTTTCTTGTTGCTGTTTGTTTTTATTGGGACAGCTATAGAGGCTGTCCTGGAACTTGCTCTCTACACCCAATTGGCCTCAAACTCAAAGAGATCTGCCTGCATCTCTTTTCTTTCTTTCCTTTTTTTAAAACACATGACAGAATGAAAAACAACAAATACATGATGTCTATTTTGTGCTAACCAACTATTCTTGAACATGTTTCTATGCCATGGTGTGTGGTTGCTATATTCACTGTCAATCCATTTAAGAAAACTGGCTTTCTCTCTCCCAGCACCCTTGATTGAAAATAACTTTTTTGTTCTGGGAGGAATTTTTGCCCACTTCCCCTCAGCCCTGTTGTCACTTTTTTTCTGATTTAAAATTTCATACCTTGTGCATACTGTCACATTTTTTGTAAGTTCATATTTGTATCAGCCTTGTTTTATCTGTAAAAAAATTGTTTCTTTACAAGTACCTACCACTTATGACTCTTAAAATCTTTCTGTCTCTCTTGAATCTTGAGGGGAAAGTTGTAGTACAGAGATCTAAATTAACACTGAGTGTTCCATGGTCTCTGACTCTCTGCATGTTGTCCAGTATGTTGTGAATCTCTGTGTTAGTTTCTAGAATATGAAAGGAGGGGTTCTGTGATAAAGTTATATTCTGATCTATGGTACAACAAAATATCATTATGAGTCATTTATTATTATATTCATGTAGAATAATTGTAAAAATTAGGAATGAGATCTACATAGCCTTAAATTTTTAACCTCATATCTGATGAGTATACTTTAAGTCTATAAGATTTGGGCCACTATTGTACTATCAATATTTCTTCTAGACAGGTTACTAGTGTAGCTCACAATATCCATCACTGATTGAAAGTGATGATTACTTTTCTCCTCTGGAAGCATTGAATACTTGCTAGCATATGAACACTAGTTAGTAGGGATGAAACTTCCAGTTGACCAGCATAAAGGTGTGATATTTTCAACACTAAGGATTGTTCTCAAGTTGTGGGGAGTAACAAATAGCCATGGTTGACAGCTAGATCCTCCCCATCCCTTAGCTTTCTGATAGTCTAGCCTCATGGTGGGGGTACTGGCCAGAGCCATGTTCATCACAACAACTCTTTGGCATATCAAGGTCTCTGCCACCACCAAGAAGCTTGATGTTGGCTATTCATAAACACCATTTAAATGTTTGTTGGCATGTCCTCTTAAAGCAACTGCAAGGTTTGTGCAGCTAAAACTGAGTCCGGAAGCCTCTCTTAGATGAGACGAGTTTGCCTCTAGCATACAGACCACTAAAATAATGCTGTTACAAAGAAGCTATGCTCAATTCTGTTCTTTTTGTGTCTAGAATTCCTTCCAAAGCTCTCTTAGGTTTAAAATAGATTTAGCTCTCCATGCTGGTGCCATTTTATTGACAGAGGTTTCTCTGTGTATCTTTGGCTGTCATCACGCCCAATTACTATAGTGGTACACACCTTTAATCCCAAAAATGGATTATAGATGTTTTTATTTGTTCAGAGTATTGGCTATAAGTTGTTATGGATAATGATCAGGAAGAAAGCTAAACAAAGTAGATTAGATTCATATTCTTATTTTGAAAAGAGGAGATGGGAACTGCTGTGGCACAATGATCTTGTACCCTGTAAAATTTATCAGTTGTATTTTATTAAAACAATGATTGGCCAGTAGACAGGCAGGAAGTATAGGTGGGACAATGAGAATAGACGAATTTCAGGAAGAAGAAAGAGTCAGTCTGCAGTTGTGACAGAGGAAGCCAGACAGAGGAAGATGAGAATGCCTTACTGACAAAAGGTACCAAGCCACATGGCTAGCACAAACTCTAATTATGGGTTACTGTAAGATGTAATAATTAGTTAATAAGAAGCCTGAGCTAATAGGCCAACCAGTTTATGATTAATGTAGACCTCTGTGTGTTTCCTTGGGACTGAAGAGCTATAAAACCAGGTGGGACAGAAACCTCAGTTAACAGTATATGATGTCTAATTATGGTATTATCCCTCCTTTGTACGAAAGCTCTATTTAAACTGCATTTATTTGTGCATATATTTTTAAAACAACTTCTAAAGAAGTTGATATCAATGTAACTTTTCAAAACATCTTTAATTATTTTCCTTCCCATACACCTTCCTTTACTCTGCCCTCCTATCGCAAACCAATATTAATCCACCTACTCTAATATTCCCTTTGTCATTTGAGTTAATTCACACATTGGCTTCTTCATCTAAGTGCAAGTCACTCTATTCTTGATCCACTTCTGTGCTTCATGATCTACTAATATATAAGAAGCAATAGACATGTTCTTGTGAACACTGTCCAAGTTGCTACTCCATTCTCTTTCCTGTTATAATAGCCGAAACTATTTGAGCAGCAGCACTGTGATCTAATTTCTCTACCAAGGTTTGCTTTTCCCAGTTTGTTTATTCTAGTTTGTCATGGCTGAATATGAGATAACATAAAAATTAGTTTGTTATATCAAATACACTATCTAGAAAAAGTCAAGATTTACAGAAGTAAATGGAAATCCTTCTTAAATTGTTTCTGTCAGACTGAGAAAACCACAAGGAGTAAGCCAGCAAGCAGCACTACACCCTGGTCCCCAGATCAACTTCTGCCTCCAGTTCCTGCCATGTTTGAATTACTGCCTTAACATGTCTCAATGATATAGACTGTGATGTCTAACTATATGCTGAAATAAACCTATCCTTAACTTTTTGGTAGGTGAGGAGCTGTGTTATACTATGTGAAAAATTCAATGGTACTTCAGCCAAGAAATTCATAGAGGGAGAAATTGAGGACTGAATTAGTTACTTATTATTTTTACTGTTTTAATAACTGAGGAAAATAGATTAAGTCAAAATATTCTTGATTTGAATATGTATAAATCAGTCTATCACGGCAGGGAAGACATAGCACGTTTCATGGCAATTCATTATGCAACTAGGGTTCTTCTCCTATTGACTGGCCAGAAGTAGGAAAGGTCAATGACTTCAGATCTTATATCTACCAGTTAAGTACCTTAACCAAAACATTCTAAAATATCACCATAAGCTAGAATCAGGTAGCTAACCACATACATGGGCATTTCATCTTCAAAACCACAGCCAGAATAGCAAATTAAATAACTGTAATTATTTTTAAAATTATGAACATATGTACATATATAGCATTAATATATATACACATACATTATAATGTCAACAGAAGCAAATGAGTCAGAAACACTGTATATTCTTTGTTCTCAGGGGAATGGACTATAACACTGTATATTTGGGTTGACATCGTCACAATTAATGATATACGATGACTTGATTTAGAGTATGTTTTTGCTCAAAAAAACTGGCTACTGCTATCTAATTCATATCATAGAGTGCAATATCAAGAGCAATAATTCAAGTTGTTTTTGGCATATACTTAATATGTGATGGAGATAATATTTATCTTCTGGAATTTCTTTTTGAAGCCAATGGATCTAACATTTTGTTCTCATGAATTCAGCAAATTAAATGATACTCTCTCACATTGTAGAAGACAATCATATTCATTCAATCTATTGATTTAAAGGCTAATCTCTTTGCAAGTTTCAATCACTGATGTATCTGAAATTAAATATTACTGGTTATACATACATCCTTTCCTTCAGCTAAAATGGCACCTAAAATACACCATTATCATCAGTCATACATATTTAATCTTGAATGACAACATTTTTGAGTAAGAAAGTAATATATCTTAAAGTAAGTATGGAAAACAATTTTCTGAAGCTTTGATTTATAAGTCATTAGTACATACAGAGCATTTTGTTGTTTTCCAACCCAAGTCCTGAATAGAACTAAGATTTTCAAACAAGCAATCTACATGATTAAAACCTGCCACAAGAATTCAGAAAATTACATAAGGTATTTTAGAAAAGTAGAGATGTTTATCCATTATAGAAAAGAAACTGAGTAGCCATTGGTCATGAGTAGTAAGATTGTGTATATATTTTAAACTTCTTTCAAAAATTGCTATGTGTTAAACATTTATTCTGACTGCCAGAATGATGATAGTCTATGAAATGCAAATGTGCAAGCATGAAAGCCACGCAGATTCAACAAGATATTGGATGGTGGTACAGTGATGGGGAACACAGAAAGAATCAATTGTATTCTTTAGAAGTTTTGAATAGAGAAAATAGTGAGTATTAGCCATGGATATGAAAGACACAGGAGTGATTCCAAGTTCTTATCTTGCTAACCCAGATTAGAAAATAACAATTTCATTTTCCAAAACAATAATCTCCTTTTCTGAAGTATAGTTCCAAATACAAATTTTAGTCTACCTTGATTGTTTTCCCTAATAGACATAAAAGATATTTTTCCTTACCACATTCTGGTTGTTCCTTTCATATAAACTTCAACAAAACGATCAGATATATAGTGACTATGTTGGCAAAAATGCTCAGTAAAATAAATCTGTGAACCATGAAGTCCAAGAATCTGATTTTATCACTGGAACCTGTACATTAGAAAAAAAGCAACTCTTATTCTTGCTCTGAAGTCCTGCTATTCCTTGGTCTTTCTTGCTGATTTTGAAACATCCAAGTTAATATTTTTATAATAATTTTCAATACACATTGATTTTATTTCCTAATAATAAACAATATTCTTTTTGACAACCTTCACATATTTGCTTTCATAAATCCTTTTATAAGAGTTTGGGACTCTCTTCTAAGTTAATAACGTTTTCTCAAATTTCCTGGTTACATAATTTGGCTCATATTCTGACCATGGTATTTATTATCCAAAAAGTTCTGTTTTATTTCCTTATTATACATTAATTTCTTCCTGTTGAAACATTTTACTCAAGATGGCAATCATATGCTTTTATTACTGTATGTCACAATACAAATTATTATCTGACACAAAATATTTACTTACTTGATATTTTAAACATGTTAATATACCCAAATAATGAATCAATTTTTTAGTTATAACTTATTTATAAGACAGATAATAACTAAAAATAACAAATGGTTTCTAGGCTATTCCTTTTAGATATTCCCTAATGTTTCTCACTAAACTCAAATATTATTAACTAGAATCCAGAGTATCTCAGCAATAACTATGATTTTAAAAGTTATACAAAAGAAGAGAAAAAGCTAAAAGTAGAAAAAATTACAGTCAAGTGATTATTGTAGTCAATTAATAGTTATATATCAAATGCATGATTTATCTCCTAATGAAATTCTTTTCATTATGCTCATTATTAGAATTGCCTTTAATCCTAAAGGGCTCTATCCCAATATTCTTTTTTGCATTTTTCACAGTCTCCTCCTGTCATGCCTAGAAGGTCACCAAGTTAATTGGCTTTAAGTACTTAGAGTAGTTAATTCCACCATATAAGCTACCTGATCTTCAAATTTTAAACTTCTTTGGTCAAGGTTGTAAGATTAGCATAAACTCCCATCAAGAACCTGTTTCTTTGGCCTGGAATGGCTCACCAGTAAGTATGTCAGTGAAACTGATTACATTGATATAATCAAATGAATTCATCTATATTTACCCTCATCACAGAGCATAGCTTGTACTTTCCTGTATATATTTGTTTAAGATTTGCCATTAATTTCCAAGGGAATATGACCAGGAAACCAAAATATGAGAATTGGAAAATAAGTGCTTTTCATAACAAATTTAACCTGGTTTTATAATGCTCCAAATATTTGTAAAAATGCAAATGGCTATTCTTTGACTGATTATTTATCTTCTAAATACAACTTGTTTCCTTGTTTATAATGTTATGTTGTTTATTATATCATTTGTTTACTATTAGCAATAAGAAGTTAATGCCTCATGTTGGTGTTCTTTTTATTGTACTTACTACAAAGAATCTTAAAACAGATGTTCAGAAAATAGGAAACAAATGATACCTGATTTCCACAAGAAATACAAGTTAAGAACTGTAGGGAACAAGACTATATAGCCATTTCCTAAAATAGTTAAAGATTTAAGTGATTTTGTTGCAGTATTTTGAACCTATGTCTATAGAACTTCCTTTTCTTAAGCCAGATGAAAAGATTATTAAGTGCACATTTCTAAATGGTATCTGTAACTGGATATTTCTCTTCTCCTAACCAATTCCCAAAGAACTACTGAGAAGCTTAATATTAATTACAAACTATTTGGATTATTAGCTCAGGCTTTTTATTAACTGGCTCTTACAACTTTAATTAACCCACTTCTATTATTTTATAATTTACTATGAGGTTCATAGCTTTTTACATCACATCTTGCTTCTTTCATGGCTGGTGGCATCTCCCAAACTGTCTTCTTTTTCCCTTTACCAATTCTTAGAATTCTCACCTGCTTTGCTATTGGTCAAATCTGATTCTTTATTAACCAATAGTAATAAAACATATTCGCAGCCTAGAGAGGGGCATCCCATATCATCTCCCCATATCTCTCTAGTTTAACAGTAAGGTTTTAACTTGAACAATATTAAATTAGGTATAGAAAAACTAGTGTAGTCAGAAGCTGCTTGTTTGTTTCCCAGTCAGGCAGACCTGAAATAATCACACAGAAACTATATTATTGCAGCAGTGCTTGGATAAATAGCCAATGTTATTTATTGGCTAGCTCTTATATCTTAAATTAACCCATTTCTATTCACCTGTGTATAGCCCCGTCGTTGTGGCCTACCAGCAAATTTCTGTCTGGCATCTGGCATCTGTCTCCTGTGTCGCTTATATGACAACTCTTTGACTTTGCCTACTTTCTCCTCCTCTGTCTGCTTGGAATTCCTGTCTTGCCCTATTCTACACTACAATAGAGTCAAAACAGTTTTTTTTATTAGCCAATGATATTCACACCATACAGAACAGTATTCCACATCAAACAGGTATCAAGTAAAAATTATAGTTATAAGATTTAGTCCATTTGTCTTTGGAAAATTAAAGAAAATTCTCTATTATCTATCCTGTACCTCTGAGTCTAAAGTTTCATATCCAATTTATCTTTTATAATAACTAAAGAAAACTATAATTGTAACTACCTAGTCTTCAACTCCATCAAAAACCCTAAGCCTAACCCTAACCCTAACCCTAAACCTAACAGGAATTACATTGTAATCAACTTCTAAAACTCTATAAATGACAGAGGCATCCAGTGTCCTGGTTAGTCACCCAAAGTTCTTCTATAAAATTGGACATCCATCTTCAACCTACAGGCCCCTAGTATCTGACAAACTTTTCATTGAAACAAGAACTTTGAAAGAACACCATCCCTATATTGTCAGTTTGTCAGTCATTCTCTTCTGCATCCTCCAGAATGTCTGGAAGTTTCTTCTGTGAAGAAGGAACCCTGAAGGATTACCCTGTCTTCCTTTGATAAAGTTTAGGCATCATTTTGCTGTGGGGCCTGCATGTCCTGTTTATTCAGCATACAATCAAGTATTCCAAATGAGAGCAATTTCTTGCCCAAATGACTAGCCCTGACTTATTGAAAATAAACTCCTTGAGGAGCTTCTTTGGTGCTCATTATCTTCATAAAAAATGATGCCAGGTGTTGTGTAACATTTTACTCTTTTGATTTTTTTTATGAGCCCAAGACCCAGCTCCCAAATATATCCAACACAGAGGCTTATTCTTAGTTATGAACAATGATCCTTAGCTTGGTTTGCTTCTTGCCAGATTTTCTTAATTTATATCATCCCAACTACCTTTTACCTTTGGATTTTTCTCTTTCTCCATTTCTTTGTTGTTGTTGTTGTTGTTGCTTGTTTGGTTGGTGTTTCAAGACAAGGTATCTCTGTAGCTTTGGGGCCTATCCTAAAACTAGTTCTTGTAGACCAGGCTGAACTCGAACTCACAGAGATCCACCTACCTCTGCCTCCCGAGTGCGGGCATGCACCACTACCTCCTGGCTTTCTCCATTTCTTTATACCCTATTTACTTCTTTCTTTATGACTTGCTGTGTAACTGGGTGACTGTCCACTGACCTACTCCTTTCCTTGTTTTCTTATTCCTTCTTCCTTATTTCTCCTTCTATTTTTACCCTCAGACTGACAGCTCTGCCTATTTATATTCTTGCCATGCTATTGGCTGTCCAGCTCTTTATTAGCAACATCAATTGCTTCAGATGAGCAAAGAATCACAGTTTCAAAGATTTAAACAAATGAAGCATAAACAAAAGGCACACACCTTAAAATAATTTTTCTCAACAGCCAGGAGCAAACATGTCTTACTCTCAAGAAAAGTCTAAGTACTTAAAAGATTTTAAATACCATAATATGTAGGTCTCTAAAGTGTTTGAAGATTACTTATCCACCTGAAATATATCTCTCTATATCTAGAAGACATAACTAACATGGCTATAAGTTTGACTTATAAGTTGACTATTAATTTGTATTTTAACTGTACTTTACATTTTTAAGTGAGTTGCATAAACACAATACTTTTAAAAAAGGAGAAATATAAAGAGAGTATAAGAAAAATTGACCTTAAATTTGTATCAATAACACAAAATCCATGCCAATATAAAGTGTTCATTTCTATATTTTCATCCCCTTTTTATTTAGAAAGAAATTGCTTATGACTATTAACTATTTATAACCAACCACCTTTGAATGAAAATAAGCATTCACAAATAATATTTTGGGAAATTGAGCATAGATTTTTATGCTACTTCCTGCTGATTGGGGCCCCTGGTAATCTTAGAGGGATCCTGAAAAATTTAGAATTATTGTTAAATCATGGCTATAGTAGTCTATGAGACTGCATAATCTCAATCAATCGTCTTGAGGCTGTTTTAGATGCTGGATCACCTGGGTCATCACTCCCATCAGAGACCTCTCAGAGGGTCTTACTTGATCAAACCATAGTAGCCAGGAAGGAATCCATAGCTCTTCATCTTCTTTGGAAACAAAAGCAGAACTTCTTTTCCAAAGAAGCATATCCTTAGATGCAAATTTTAAAGTTAAGATACTTTTATGATGGTTTAGCTCAGTAGCTCCAACAATCAAATGTCTCTCTGCAGTTAGATCATTAATAGCCAAAACAAAAATGCACAATAGTATGCATAATCCAGATTATCTTTGTATTTTCCATTTTACATGGCTTATTATAATTCTTTATTACTCTATTTCTCTTTTAAGAACCTAAGATTTTTATCTTTGAATTTTTTTAATCTATGGCTCTGTGTACCTTTTAGGCTCCCTCTCCCAAGCCTATGCATATTTATCATATTGTGAACCATTTGGAGGCCTTTTTGTCTGAATATACCTTTATAGTGTATTTTAATCATTTTCTGATCTGGAGAGTTTTTAAAATGCTAAGTTAGCATGGGTGGAATCAAAGCAACTTCTTTGGTTGTTGATTCCACCCTGCTTGGCTTTTCAACATGGCAGAAGTAGAAATGAACATAAAACTTATACCACAATGCTGCCATCAGATAGTATACAGCCCATTTATAAAACTTTCTTGTCTGCATGAGAAAAATCTAAAACTGCCACACAGCATGGGCTTATTAGCATCTCTTTACTAAGTTCTGTGTGAGACTGCAGTAACCTGCCTTTCTGCTAAGCTCATGGTGGATGGTGCCTGGCTCCATCTTGCAGAGAGATGATGCAGGATATGTATCTGCTCTGCTGCTAGCATTAGACTGTTAGACTAGGAAGCCTAGTATGACTGTGTTTCTGTGTATTCAGAACCTTTTAAAAGTTTTCTCAGGTCTTATGTGGTTCCATGCCAGATGATGGATGCAATTTGTAGCCACTGGAAAGTTTCCAAATAACCACTCAGAAGCTTAATATTAATTACAAACTCTTTGGACTATTAGCTCAGGTTTACTATGAACTAATTCTTATAACATAATTTAATCCATTTCTATTATTCTATATTTTACCACAAGGCTCACTGTTATCTCACCTCTTGTATTTCTGGCAACTACTGGCATCTCCCAGACTTTATCTGTCTTCTTTTTCCTTTGATATTTGCTTAAATTTTCTGCCTGGCTCTATTCTGCCTGGCTATTTGCTATGTCAGCTTCTTATTAACCAATGGGGAAAAATAAACATATTCACATGATGCAGAAGTGTATCCCATATCAGGTATCATTTATTTTGCACAACCTGAAAGCTGATTGCAGCTTAAAATGAAAGTCATGCCTTTTACTTTAAATTTAAATGAGTAACTTACAATATTGTCCTCCAAGCTGCCAGATTTAAAAGAACCACCATTATCATAACTCATTAAATTCTGTCCTCTTAAGATCCTCCATATAAGTGGGTTTCAAACTGAATCCCACTCAACTCCAATCTTCACAGAATTAATGAGTCCACTCTGCCCAAAATGAAAGGAATGTGGAGTAGCTAAGGTTGTTGACTAAGGTTGGTATTTCAATCAGTGTTCCTTTCCTCCATTTTCAAAACTACCAATCCAAAACATCCTGTTGGTAAAATTACTGAAAATTGCTATTCAATAATATAATTATTGCTATTCTATAAATGTTTTGAAAACACTCATTGAACATGAAATAAAATTATTAAAACATTGACACATTTCAGAGCATTATTTTATATTCTAAAAATTGTCATTTTTGAGAGTTAGACCCTAATGAATTTAGAGACATATAGAAGTATCTTTTTTATTTTTCCTATAGAATCATCTAAAGATTTCAGAAAGTTGAATATGTAAAAGCAATTTCTTCTATTTTATTTGACAAATTTACCCTCTTGGTAGTGTTTGAACAGAGTAATTACAAGAATGTGACTTTCTGTTGGTAAGGAGGTACTTTAGAATGGTATGAATCAATCTTCCTTATTGTTAAAAACTCAAATCAGTGAAAAACCTGGTGATCCTGTGCCCAACACTATATATTAGTGACATTTATAAAAACTATTTTTTTAATGAGGCAGTGATGTGGAAACTTTTCTACCATCTATTCATTATAATTGAAAAGTTTTCTTTGGTAGCTTCAAACATTATGGTTTCTCATGTTACCTAATTTTTAATTTTAATAATATATAACTTTTAATTTAATCCTTATTCATATTTTTGTACATGAGTTAAATACATACAAATCTTCATAACCTGTCTCTACCTTTTAAAAAAATTTTGAGATGATAATACAATTATATCATTTCTACTTTACCTTTCCTCCTTCCAAATCCTCCCATGAAGCTTGCCCCTACAACCTAGCTTTTTTTAAAAAATAATGGCCTTTTTTTCTCTAGTTGTAAATTGTACTTGTCTTGGTGTCTCTCTCTGTGTGTGTCTATTCCTAAATACATAAATGGAAACAATATTTTTTGTTCATATGTCACATACATATGTTTTTGGTACTGGTCATTTGGTATTTGATGATGAATTTCTGTGTTCACCTGAGAAAAATCATTTCTTCTTCTCTCAGCAATACTTAGTTACTTATAATTTTTCATCTAGAATTTAGGCCTTGTTAGCCTAACCCTCTTCATATTATCTTGACTACTCATTTCTTCATTTTTTTTGTTTTTAAGTCATTTTCAGGGAGTCATTTTTTCCCTTTATAAAACCTAATGTCCCTACCCTGGACTTTCCATATTTACATTAATGTTCTGATTTTTGCAATCTCACCCATATTGCTCATCAACACTGATTCTAGAAATCTATGTCATTTCTTTTCTGCATTGCAAAACTCTTCTAAGATCCCATCAATTAATTCCAAAGTCCTATGAGCCACATAAACATATTTTATCACAGCCACAAACCTCTAATGCTGTTGCCTATTTAAGGTAAAGGAAGACAGATTTACTTTGTTTCAGAAGATTTCAGTCCATCTTGGCAGGAAGGTATGTTAAAAGCCTTTCAGTTCCTGATGTGTGTGGATATATCCAACTTTGTTCATATCCCTGTGGGATAGGATAGAGATAAGAAGAAATGAAGTGTAGGTAGAATACTCAAGTCCCTATCATTAGTGACCTATATCGATACCAAAGCCCCTCCTCCTAAAAGTTCCATTCCTCTCAAAACCAGAATGTGTGTGTGTGTGTGTGTGTGTATATGGTCATGGGAGCATTTATGATTCAAACTATAGCATCTTTCTCTTTCTGTGTTAAAACTTAAACTTATCTCAGCCTTGCAAGCAAAGCTTAATCTTTTGCTTTTAATGCTTATCTACTCTACGTGCAAATCAGTTATTTTGCCCTGTCTGACTAACAAAAAGACTTAGGAGCATTTTCAATGCATTTGGAAATATTAAAACTGAAACAAAAATTCTGGTTTCAGATAGCTGACTATATGTGGATATATATATATATAGAGAGAGATGAGAGTTAAGATTTGGAATCCATGTTTTCATTTCAACTCTTGATACATCATTGCATTATTCTTTTTATTTATTTTTTAATTTCAATTTACATTCCATCCAAAGTTCTTCTCCCCACCCCTCCTTCCACTTCACACCTCCAGCCCAATCACCATCCACTTCTCCCAACAAGTAAGGGCTCCCATGGAAAGTCAACAAAGCCTGCACATTAAGTTGTGCCAAAACCAAGCCCTGTCCCCTTAAATTAAGGCTACTCATGGCATCCAACCATAAAAAATGGACTCCAATAAGCTAACTCATGCAAACAACTTTAACATTACTCTGTGATATATATTTTCAGCTGCAAGAAACTATTTATGGGCACTAAGGTCCAAGAATATAATAGCCATAGATTACTTTTTTCCTCTTCACCCCCCACCCCTGATTCAGTTGGAAGTACTTAAAACACACACATGCACTACTAAGCAATTAGTGGTATATTTAGGAGGGGATTTTTATAGCAAGTTATATGTCCACTATCATTTCAACTTTTATCTCTGACACATAAATATATCTTATATTTCATGTGGCATAATATAAATCCAACCAAGGATGTTTGAAAAATCCACACTGAGGCATATTATTTCATGAGCTTACTTTAAGTTATGTAGTATGTATATGTGTTATATCTCCGTAATTATTAGCATTAAATCACATTGGATAATAATATTCATTATAAGAACCATAAAGTATCTAACAGAAACTCCAGTATCAGGTATGGGAAACCTTTCATTCTTTTGATGGTCAGACAACTATAAGTTGACGTGAGAAAATTAATAGGAAAAAAATCATGCAGTCCCACCCATATATGGAGAGATACAATACTTCAGAGGCTGGTGAGAGAGAGAGAATTAGTTTCCTCCAGAGATGATACACATAAACCATAAAATTTCAAGTAGTTAGCTCTGAACACATGTATATAGGAACAAAACTAAAAGTACTCAATAGCTACATACATGTAACAGTAATAGTTTGAGTTCATGAACGAAGGAGTGTGCACAGGCAGAGCTTAGTAAGAGCAGAAGTGACATATATTCAGTTTTCACATCGAAAGTTCTGCAATACAAGTAAATAAATAAATGTAACTACTCTCCAATATAAATAAATATTTTAGAACAAAATTATATGATGTATAGCTTTATGTATTTTATTCACCAACACCTTATTACCACTAATAAAAGGTTCTTCTATTATTTCTTTTCTTTGGTTGGGGTGAATGCTTCGAAAATTTTTGAAGAATATGCACAATGAGGTCTTGACTCTTTTGGATGAGCATGATATTTAAAAGCTCCATCTAAAGCCATGTTGGAAAGACAAATGTTTGACTTGCATGGAATAACTTATTCTCCAGCCAGATTGTTCTTTGGTAGATTTTGAAATTGAAAGTATTAAAATCTCCTAACTGCAGGTCAACTCTTTAAAATAGCAAACACTTTCTCCTTCTCTTACTTGTTTGTTTCTATTTCTCAAAACAAAGATTAAAGAGTAGATGTATATACAAGTAAATATAAATACATGTATTCATTTTATTCTTTTCTATTTTATGAGAGAATGCTAAAACAGTTTTGATATTAGAGATCTTGACTGATTTTCTATTATTATTCCGTAAAATAGTAACTGCCACATCTCTTTGCATTTAGATAAAGAAAAATTACATTTATAGTTTTCAGCTTGAATACCATAGAAGCCAACTCTGAGAAAATTAGAAACTTGCAATAAGTGAAGGACATACTAGGTTAAATTACCTTCATCCCCCCAAAATAAAATAAAATTAAAATATTTTATATACGATGGATGACATATCATGTTTAGATATAATAATTTGAGGTTCTATTGATTCCTATATGGAATGAATCATGATATTAGAATGAAATTGTGAAGACATCTGACCTGACACATAATTTGTTAGCGTATTGTTTCCTTAGTAATGCATTTGTGATATCTTTTGTTCATATTAGAAATTTTACCTTCATTTGTTCAAGAAGTTTTGTCTAAAAATTATTTTCTTAAAACCAGCCATAAATGTCATAATATTGAAAATACTGTTTCAAATGTCTTTATATATAGGTGTTTTAACCATCATTAAAGCCAAATCACTATTCAGAAATATCAAAGGAGAACAGAACTGAGAAAATGTCTACACTGCTACAACTCCAAAAGAATAAAATTGAAAAATAGTTGTCCCAAACCTTGTATAGACAGACATTGATACACCACATAGACCTCTACTCATATATTATTAGTCCATGAAGATGATATGCTCCATCTTACCTATTCCTGAAGCAAGATTGCCACCAAACATTAATGTTCAATCAGTACACTGAAAGTATTGAGTGAGACCAGAACCTACAAAAAGCAAAAGGGAAACCTGACAATATGTCAAGTGAGTTACCTATTATATGCTGATAGAAATTGAATTCTCAGAGATAAAATTTAATTTCCAAATGCCACCTGGATTTCCATCTGACACATTTATGCCACCTGCTTCTGATGAAAATTGAAAGGCAGCTTGTAGAAATGGTCAAGAATTATCAAGTCAATAAAATCCAAAGCCTTGCATCTTCTGGAGCCTTAAAAATATTGTTTGACATTATATTGTTTTATCTTAACCCTGTGTTGTCTTGTGTTTTCTTGCTTATTATGTCTCTGACATAGACATAATAATTTGAAAGGAGTTAAATTAAAGATCAAATAATATCTCAAAGATGTCCATTTTAAAACTTGTTTCAATTTCAATGTCACCATCTACATTTTCAAGGTAATTTTAAAATGTTCTCAAGAAGTAGGAAAACAGATCTCCATTTTATCCATTTCATCTCCATTATCTCTGGCATTACTAATACTCAAGTATTATTTTAACTAACTAGAATCTGATATTTCTTATGGACCTCATGTCCATAAGAGTAGGGAAGATATCTGAAATTTTTTGTAACTCAACATAATTTTATGGAAACAATATCATGACTTAGGCATTCATAGCTTATAAAAAGAACAAATATAACACAGACTTTTTCCTAGAGAAAGTCCACCTTGCCTTTAGCCATATGTGACTTATAGACAGACATAGGGTTTATAGTTTGCATTTATAAAAATGTATTTAACAACCATTCTTTAAATTTATTATTAAGCTTCATATTTTAGTTTCTAATACTTATTTTCAGTTTTTTTTAAGGATCCTGGAGGGGAGAAGCTATTTGTGAAATATGTCAATCACAGGTTTCCATAATTATATGGAGAGTATTTGAAGACAAACTTTTATGAAAGATTTAGTATGGAAAGTAATTAGTTAGTCTGACAGGACTTTATATTACAGGGAAAAATCTAGAATGAAATCTTTTATAACCAGTTTATACTTTACAAATGTAAGCATGCATATTGCTACTCACAAAACATATAACAATTATATAGACTATAGAATAGCTCATTTAATTGATGTTATAAAATCTTAAGCAAATTAACAATATTTTTGTTAAGTTTCCTTCGATCTAATGCTATTTTCCTAACAATTTCTGGAGCAACTAATAACACACATACAATCATTGAGATCTGATGACAACTAGTTTGCTGCTTTTCTAAATGTCCCTAATTATGAAAACAGCAGTATTTTATCATTCTGTTACACTTCAGGAACTGATTAAATCGAATAGGTTTCATAGACTAGCTTTTTATACATAATTGATGAGTATTTTTGACCAATTTTACATCAAGGCAAATTCATGCTTTAATACTTAGGGATGCTCAAATCTTATTTGTAGATAAATGTTTAAAGCAGATTTCCATTTAGATTAAACAAACTCTAGGCATTTGTTGCAGTATGTTAATTTACCTGAGATAATTAATTCTTGTCAGTTTCAAACTATATTTTACCTAAGTAAAGATCTGGGAATTGAGATAAAATCATTGCAAAATATACATAAAACACAAAGTGTCACAAATATGGGTGTAAATAAAATACAAATATAAAGAAATCAAGGAAAATAATGGATATTTACATGCAAACTATCTTGGTAACATTTTCTTTTCATAATCTCAGAAATAAATGTCTTTTCCTACAATGGTTGTTGGAGACCAACTTCAACAAAAATATGACTTACCAGGGTAGTGGCATGAGGATTTAAAAAGTTAGCAAAAAATATGAAAACACAAGTGAAAATAATAAAACAGAAATCATAGGATAGTACCAGGAGGGAGTGCCAGTGAATATTAAAATAACCCATGCTTAATTTTCTATACACTTTAATTCCCCAACACAATAGGGGGAAGGAAACAAAAGACTGCATTAAAGGACAACTGGAAGTTATTTGCCCCAAAACTTTGAGACTTCAAGTTATTATCATTCTGTTGTTTAGGCAGTAAACCCACCCTAGACCAAGTATCCTGGAGGCAGCCACTCCTAAGGTCAAACCTCTTAGTTCAAAAGAAGGGGCAGAAGTCTGCTTGAATAATTTGCCCTTGGTCAGCTTTTAGAGGACCTACCAGTATGGGCCATCTGAATGTCAAAAGAACCAAGTAACGAGACCCTAGGTCAGGACCTGTAGCCCTAGTTGTTGCCAACAATTTTGAGCAAGTTGAAACTCTGTGAACTTCAGGCAAGGTGGAAATAGGCTCACATATTTGGACCTTCACAATAAGTTCATTTATATCAGTTTCAACTGCAAAATAAGGATTTAGCCAATTCCTTCCTATGGTGACAATATCAGTGCAGAAATTCTGGCTGTCCTCTAGCATGCATTGGAATAGTAAATTTTCAGTCTACAAGCCAGTTTTTCCAGAAGTTCAAATGGCCAAAAGATACTTAAGGTCATGTTCAACCTCTTCAGCTATCAGGGAAATGAAAATCAAAACAACTTTGAGATACCATCTTACACCTATCAGAATGGCTAAAATCAAAAACAACAATGATAACCTATGCTGGAGAGGAGGTGGAGTAAGGGGAACACTCATCCATTGCTGGTGGGAATGCAAACTTGTGCAACCACTTTGGAAATCAGTGTGGCGGTTTCTTAGGAAACTGGGAGTCAACCTTCCGCAAGATCCAGCAAGACCACTCTTGGTAATATACCCAAGAGATGTCCAATCATAATACAAAAGCATTTGTTCAACTATTCATAGCAACATTATTTGAAATAGCCAGCACCTGGAAACAACCTAGAACCTAGATGTCCCTCAATGGAAGAATGGATAAAGAAAATATGGAACATATACACATTAGAGTACTACTCGGCAGTAAAAAAAGACCTCTTGAATTTTGCTTGCAAATCGATGAAAATAGAAAACACTATCCTGAGGGAGATAACCCAGACCCAAAAAGATGAATATGGTATGTACTC
>LOJH01027880.1:0-14400 GCA_001685095.1 Ellobius talpinus
ATCATCTATCATCTATCATCTATCATCTATCTATCATCTATCTATCATCTATCTGGGCCGATGTGTCTTCAGGCTAGCTTGAAGGAAATCTGACTTTCTTCTTTCTTAATCTTCTCTTTTGAAAAGGAAACAACTGACCTATGCTTGTTTCCCTGTTATGTTTCAGAGACAGGCAACTCTTCTAGTGTGACCGGTTCACAGATGGGAGAAGTCCTACCTCAGGATGAGTCATATGTGGATCTGCTAACATGCCTGACCTAGATGAGATTTTCAGGGTGATGGGTTGAGTAAATACTTGGTGGGATACTGGGAGGGAGTAACCATGCTATATATTCATGAAGGGTTTGATTCTGAGGAGCCAGGAGGAGGGTGTGACAGGTTGAGTCATATTCTCTTCAGATTTGTATTCCCTAAACTCCAGCACCTCAGAACACAGCTATATTTGTAGATAATGGTCATTTATACAAGTATTTTGCAAAATCCAGCCACATGAGTGGACTCTAGTCTGACTTATACCTTTGTCAAAAGAGGAGGCCGAGGATATGGCTCAGCTATAGACTACTTACCTAGTGTAAGAAAGGCCCTAGGCTCAAGTCCCTTTACTAACAAAGTTAATGAAGAGAGATTAGGGCTCAGATACATAGAACATGGAAGGACCAGGTGAGGGTACAGGGAGAGGCGAGTTACCCGCAAATGAAGACGAGCTCCAGGAGGAACCTGCCGCAATCAGACTGACCTTGGATTTCTGTCTCCAGAACGATCAAACATAATTTTGTATTGTAGAGCCACCTAGTTTGTGATATTTCTTTGTGGCAGCCCTATCAGCATCATACAGTTTCTATGGTCAGTTTGGTAATTACCCGGAGGAAAATTTGGCAATGTCACTTGAAGGTTAGTAAAATGTAGAACTTGGATACTTGATTGATTTGTTTATTGCAAAGTTGATATTGCTTCGGCTCAACTTGAGTATGCTTTTACAAGTTGGTGCGTGTGTGCGTGCATGCATGTGTGTGTGACAGGGGGTCACTAATGAACAGAAAAGAGCCCAGCCAGTTCTACACAAGTATGCTTCTACTGAGCTCTTCTCTCAGACTCCCAACTCTTATATTGTAAAATGTAAGATCATAGCATCTCAAGTTTACTTCCTTAATAGCCTAAGGAGTTTTTGTTTCTGAAGATTCTATATAAAATGTGTTTCCTTTTAGGAAATGCATCTTCCTCAACTCATAGTAAAGAAAATTACACTGTGCTCTTAAGTATAGAGATTCTTGGAAATGAAAGTTGCCTTTAGTTTCCAACAATGTCCCCCCCACCCAGACACACATTTTCATCTCCAGTGTGGGCTTCAGACACCCTTAACTGAAGGTTTGCCTCGAGACACTGTCTGGAGCCAAACCCTTTGGAGTTGGCTGTGTTCCACTGAAAGGAGCCGTGGGACCCAGGAGCCTCCCCTTCAACATCAGTCTTGACCTCCCTCCTGCCCCCATGAGCATTCTGAAGAATTTAGCCTGGGGAGGTTCTCTTTTCCAGTCCTAAATTTTTCTGTCTGGGTTCCAACACTTAAGCACGGATATGTAAAAAAAAATGCTGAAAATTCCTTGTTGACATCTCATTTCCGAGTTGGAGTTACCAGCAGAAAGCAAGGAAATATCAGTGAATGTGTGAAGAAGGATCTTGCCAGCATTCAACATAGACTTGAAGATCAACCAAGTGGTGGGGATACAGCAGTAGCGGTTCACGGGCCAACCTCGGGAACATGATTTTCCGAGAAGGAAACTCTTGCCTGTTTTATCGTTTACTTTTTAAAATGTAAATGCCATTGAAGTCACAACCAAGTGGGTACCACGCTGGAAGTCATGTTTCACGTCTTTCATGATCGAGTGCCTGAACTTTAGGTCCCTTTAAGAAACACGAAGAACAGTGTTATATGTCAGAATAGCTATATATCAAGTGAGCATGTTTCCGTGTCACCTAGAATGTCATTTCTCCCAGCCTCCCCCCCACAAGTCAACAAAACAAACAGAGCCGAAACTTCTGTAGATTTTCATTCCTTGGGCTCCGGGTGCCTTACAGGTGTTCTGCAATAGGTGCACTTGGAATTGATGATGTGGTTGGTGTGCAGAGGGTGGTGTGGACGTTAGCAACTTCAGTTTGGACTGAAGTTTCAGTTACTCATTGCATGCCCTTGGCTTTGTCATTCTAAATTTGTGCCCTAATGTGGAAATAGTATGTGCCCCAAATATTTTTGTGTGTACATTCAATGAGATGATGGCTTTGAATCCAGTCCTTAAGCCACAACTGGGCCATGCAGATGTTAGCCATTATTTTCAATGGCATCTGTGACCTAGTTTTGACTGTGGTTTACTTTTGGGGAGAAGAGCATTATAAAAAGCCTCTTGGCTCATCTGGAGCAAGCCTAATCCACTGATTTAATACCCAAGATCATATTATAAGCAAGCACCCTGATGCCAAAATAGACTGACTCCAGGACTGTTCCTACCCTTTGTGTTCTTGCTTGCTAATTCATGATGAGTGGTGTTTGCATCAGCCTACTAAAATTTAAAAGTCCGCTTAAATAAAATCCATACTCTCAGATAGAGCATCACCTCCAGGGTCTACCCTGTGTTCACCTAAGGGAAGCAAAATGCATGTTGTAATTTTTCCATCTCCAGCTCACCATCATCTACATGGAAGTTGCTTTCACCAACTATACATTGTCTCTCAGATACTCTTTAAAATAATCCTCTGATGCATGTACTTTCTCTTAGATGGCTTCATATGCATGGAAATGTTTATGAAAACTTCCTAGTGAATGTCTGGAAGAGATTAGTCATTTTAAAAGGGAGAAAGCCACTATTGGTTCAGAATTCGCGTTGGATAGAATTCTGTAAGATGACCCCCAATTTTTTCATCTCAAACTGTTCATCCCACCATCTTATCAGGTGACCACAGAGTGGCTTTCTGGTTCAGTGACTGATTTCTTGGAATTCAGAGAAAAGAATTCGATGAAGCATCCTCCAAACCCACCCAGTCTACTTTGGCCTCTATGCACAGCTCCATCCAGACAGGCATCATCCATAACCTCACCAATTCTGTTCATTTCTGATGCCATACATTGCGTCAGTTACAAACCTCGACTCTTTTTTCCTTGGCCTTTGGTGGTGAGGCACTAAGCAGTACTTCTGCGGGGTGGTTTATTGTACAGGGATGAGCTGATGCTATATAGAAGGAAGGGCCCTGGCTTGGGTTCAGGAGGCCTGGGTTCCCATCATGCTGGAGCCACTGCTCAGCTTCCAAGTGGAGCCTTGCCTTCTGCTTTCTCCGTTTGTTAATGTGAGAAACCAGTGCTTTGAACAAAATACCTTTCAGGGCTTTTCAAATCTGGAGTTTTCTGTATCAGGTTTGTGAATATGGAGAGAATACGAACTCGAAAATCTCAGTAGGTCTGGTCTCTGATTTTGAGGAAATTACGAAAGGTCTTTAAACCCCAGAACTCATTGGGTAGGAAACAGTGATGATCATATTCGGTCACATTCGAAATGTGCTCATGTGTATGCAATACTGTATTCTACCGTAAAGCCAGTTTCCTGTCTCTCTCATTAACTCTAGGAAAGCACTAACCATGTGGCAACAGAATAAGAAGCGGCAGACAAACAGCATCACAGTAGGGACTCTGTCTGCAAACTCCTCCTATCTTGCTCCAGGGGTATGTGGGGGCAGGACTATGACTTCACAAAATTTCTGGTTTCTTCTAACTCTGGATCTCCCTGGCTGTGGGGTTTTTCACACCCCTTCACTCTAATCACTAATACTCTTTGCAGAGAAAATTGGCAACACCCTTCTCCTACAAAGGATATTAGGGACATTTAAGATGCAAAAGCAGCGTGGCAAGGCCTCAGATACTTACAATAAGGGACTGTGACTTCTAGGATATTTTCATGACGTGGACAGAAAAGGAAGCTGACAAGAATAGGAGAAGCTGGGGTTGGAATGTGGACATGTTACCGTCACACCTTGATGACTTCATTGGATAACAGATTAATGCCTGTGTAAATTTGATTCCAAGGCGCCACGCGAAAGCACAGCCCTGGAACCAGAATTGGGCCATACCAGGACCTTGATCTTCCAGATTCTTTAAAAGTGGGAGAAAATTTCTGTGGTTTACAAGCCTCACCCAGGTAGTGCCTTGTTCTAGCAACCCACATGGACTATGATGCTTAAAGACTTAGACATAGGTTAGAGCATAGACATACGAACCGTCGTGTTGAGGAATAGAAACTTGAATACCCCAGGCCCTTTGCTGGCTGTGCATGACTTGTACACAACCCTCCTATACAATGATGAAAAGGTTAAACAGTATTTTGAAAAGTTTTCAGTAAACAACAGAGTTGGACTTGATTCTGAGTTGGTTTGGCCCAGAAGTCTAAGCTCTTCTCCCATGACCGTGTTTCTTTATGGACACTCAGTGGTAGGAAGGAGTGGTCAGGGGCCTTTTCCATGAAGGTCTGTGCTATCTAGCTATACAGGGTAGGATAGGGCTCAGCTGCAGGGGGAGGCTGGGACTGCCAGTTCCATTGGGACTGATTGGCTGTGTGAACTAGAGAGGTTGACGGCCCTCTCTGAGCTTGTGTATAATGGCTCTATGAAATGGTCACTCCTCAGGGGCCCTCGAACACTCACATCCGAGGCTTCTTGTTTTATTCAGAAAAAACCTACTACTCACAGGCACCTCACAGATTAAGCCACAGAACCTATCAGCTTGTGTCTTTCTGCAGATCTGTGAGAGTCCTTGCCACACTTGTGTGGCAGGCTCAGGAAGTTGTGGAATCTGTGTGTTTTCTGGGGGGTGTCTTTCCTATTGAACTGGTTCCTGAAGAGTATGGAGGTATGGAGAGTGGTTTCTTGTTCCTCCTCATGAGCCCCCAAAATGAACAGTTCCCTGGATTAGTTACTTGGCATGTCTCAGTATACAGAAACTCACGAAATATGTTATTTCAGAAATTCAGGGGCCATGCTTCAAAGTTGAATGAAAACAGTTTAGAATGAGATATCTTTGTTTATTCAGAGAACTTGGGAAAGTGTAAGTTATTTTGAACTTAAGGGTCTGGATGACAGTCTGTGCTTCAAAACCAGTTCTTTCCCATTAAAACATTTTCTTTTTTCTTTTTGGCAAAGATCGGAATTTTGAGCATGTAAATTTTGCTTCAGCTCACATTATTGGTTGTAATAGGTCCAGAAAAGATGAATTTGATAAAAGCGGTGAATTGTTCCTGTTTTCATATCTTAGAAAAAAAAGCTTATAATTTCTAGTCACTATTTCCTAGAAAGACTTTTCCCAGAGCTTTGTGGTTCATGACAGGGACATCGATGGCGGTTAGTAATGATAGAGACGCTGATGACAGCCATTGGAATACACACCTCTTGATTTCTGGGGTACCATGCAGGCTTGATGCTGATGACAGCTATTGGAATACATACCTCTTCATTTCTGGGGTATCATGCAAGCTTGATGCTGATGACAGCCGTTGGAATACACACCTCTTGATTTCTGGGGTAACATGCAAGCTCAATGCTGATGACATCTATTGGAATGCACACCTCTAGATTTCTGGGGTACCATGCCATCTCCTGAAGAATATCACTAGCAATGCTAAGAACATGCACAAACCCATCTACTTTATAAACGTGGCATTCTTGGGACAGGTATGTGGCGACACAAACCTATAACTGTGGCACGCAGGAGGGGATGGCCAAGGATCATCAATCTGGGCCACATCATGAGGCCTTCTCTCAAAAAGCCAAAAAGAAAAAAAACACAAATAATAATGACATCTTTTAATTGTAGAGAATTAGGAAAAACCATATTTAAGCTGATACCCATGTGTCTTGGTAACATTTCAGTTGCTGTGGTAAAGTAGCATGACAGCTGCCACCAAAGAGGGAAACAGTTTATTTTGACTGACATTTGAGGGTACAGTCTGTCACAGCCAGGGAGTCATGGTGGCCAGAACCTGAGAAGTCCATTACATTACATCCATAGTCGGGAAGCAGAAAGAGAAACACTCATACTCAACCAGTTTCTCATTTGAATGCTGTCCAGTACCCAAGCTGAGAGAAAGGTGATATCAGCGTAGGGTGGGTTACAAGTGATGGCAACACCTAGTTTCATTTCTGCCGCTAGGATAAAATGCCCTGAGCAGCTTATGAGAGAAAGGAGTTTATTTGGCTTACAGTTCTAGGTTATGGCCCATCATAGTAGAGAAGTCACGATGGCTGGAGCTCAACAACAGCAGAGAGAAATAATACATGAGATTTCTCCTTGCATAGCGTTTAGAACTTTCTGCCTAGGAAAAGGTGTCACTCACAGTGGGCTATGTCTTTTCACATCAATGAATAATGAAGACAATCCCCCAAAACATGCCCATAGGCCAGCATGATCTAGGTGATTCCCCATTGAGACCCTCTTCCCTTGGTGATTCTAGTTTGTGTCAAGTTGACAGCTAAAAATAACTATCATCATGGGAATACAAATAACTTAATAATGAATTAAATAATAAATAACTAACAATTGAATAGTAAATAAAAATTAAGTTAATAATTAAAATGAATTAATCCCACCCATGATACTATGCCTGTTGTGTCCATTATCTACTTAAAAATGCTAAGACATGAATTTGAGTTTTTACATTGTTTGATAGCTCCTGTGGAGATGGCTGTAAAGGTAACACACTTACTGGGCATCTTAGGGTTTCTGTTGCTGTGAGGAGACACTGTGACCAGAGCAACTCTGATAAAGGAAAATATTTAATTGGAGTGACTAGCTTGTGGTTCAGAGGCTCAGCCCATTGTCATGGCAGGGACATGACAGCTTGCAGACAGACGTGGTGCTGGAGGAGGAGTTAAGAGTCCCATGTCTTAGAGGCAACAGGAAGTAGACTGAGACACTGGGCATGGCTTGAGCATATATGAGACATCAAAGCCCGCCTCCACAGGAACACACTTCCTCCAACAAAGCCATACCTACTCCAATTAAGCCACACCTCCTGATAGTACCACTCCCTTTGGGGACCATTTTCTTTCAAACCATCACACTGGGCAAGCATGTGGACCTGTATTTGGACCCCTAGCACCTATGTGAAAACTGAGTGTGGTAGTGTGTGTCGGTAACCCTGGCACATGAAGGGGATATGGTAGAGACAGGAGAATTCCAGGGACTCACTGGCCAGCCAGACTAGGTGAAATGAAAAGCTCCAGGTTCAGTGAGAGATTCTGTATCAGAAAATAAGATGAGGATTGATAGACAGACATTGACCTCTAGCGCCCATACATGCATACACATGAACACCTCTCCACACATGCACGTACATGCATGTATACACTACACAGACAGCAACAGAAACAAATGTTTGATGAAAATGGACTTTAAGAACTGTAATGATTAGATCAAAAATGGATGGATGTTTTAAAGACATTTTGCTCAGCCATTTTCTCAAGTGGAATTCTGATAGTGCACTGACTCATATCCTTGCAGGCCTCAAGTTTATGTGCTTTGATAACTTAATTTCCTTTATTATTCAAGGACTTAGCTACAACAAGAGGCATCTGTAGAATGTGCTGAGTTGGGGTGATACCCACTTGGTTTTGAAAAGCGATTCCATGGTGAGTTTTTCAAGTCGTCTTTGCAAACATGATCCCCTCCCCACAGTGCTCATTTTTGGTCATCTTAACATAAAAGTACACGGCTGAGGAAAGGGCCCCACCCAGGACTCACAGGGACTGAACCAATCTTCATGTGCAATCTCTGCCTTTCTTGACATTGTCTGTGTGCCATCAGACTTCCCTGGGGAAGGCTACTGCACTTTGTCCGGCAATGACTGGTGGATGTCCTAACAGATCAGTGCTGTTGGTGGTGATGCCTAGGCTGCACAGGAGTTCCAGCAGAATCATGTGAGATTTTTCTGCTTAAAGGTGGAATATACAAAGAAACTTTGAAGTCTTAGGATCAGACTTCTTAAAACATTTCATTCTCAGTTACTGACTAGTAGGAGGAGTCAAGATTGTCAAGAATGGGTCTCTAGCAGGAGGCCATCTTGGGTTATAGCACAAGTTCAAGGATAGCCTGGGTGCTTAGTGAAACTTTTAAAAGAAGGCTGTGGGTACAGTTCAGTGGGTGAAGACTTGCCTCATATGCCAGAGACACTAGGTTCAATCCCCAGTTGTGCAAAAACATGGAGGGAAGGGGGTGCGAGAGGAGAGAGGGAGAGCTGCCTTCCACAGACAATCAAAAATATCTACATCGCTGTTGAGATGCCATCTCTCTTTCCCAAACATGTCTTTAAATCTCTCTTCTAAAGCTCTTAAACCACATAGTTGAGCTGCTAGCTGAGGTTGAGAGCTAGGATTTCCCCTGCTGAACTGTGGTTGAGGTGCTAATTAGCAGGGAAGGAGCCAGCTGGCAGATGGCCAAGAGGAGAAGCACAGAAGTCCAAAGACGTGTGCAAATCACAGATCGGATAACCTGCGGGTTGCACTGTGGAGACCCACTTCTGACGAGTTAGCAAGGAGGTCCCTGCGCCCCATGAGAGCCACATCATATTGGCAGTGGGACCATCTCCTCACTAGCTAAACATGACAATAGTAGGACCATTCTCCCCAGCAAGCTCCAAGTGTTAAACAAGATCAGTTAAGGGCAGTAGACTAGGTTGTTCTTTGCATTGAGCAACTACTTAGCAAAACGATTTAATTTTTGCATGACTCTGTGAGACAGGCATGGGGACTAGCGTTTTATGGGAGAGAGAGGAAACAGCTTGCTAAATGCCACATCCCCCTGCAAATCCTTTGCTCCCCCACTGGAACCCAATTGCAGGAAGCTTGGCATTTAATGGACATTTGATAAATGTCTGTTACTGTTGGGAAGGCAGAGAAAAAATTATCTTGTTAAGAACTTAAAATACATTTGAAGGTGTTGGGAGACTCCTTGCCCTGGTTTTCTGTGTTTAGTTCACCTGTACTGGTTTAACCAGTGCATGTGAGTATTCTTTATGTAACGAGTGCATAGTTTTACTGAATTTAATTTAGGTTACATAAATCTAAAGGCTGCTGATGGCTAGCAATCTTACAAGGGCAATGAGCTGGAATTCCCTTGAAGCCTTGGGGCTGGATGACTTTAACTTAGCCATTTGCTGAGTTCAGCTTTTATGAGGGTGAATTTGCTGCATTCCCACAATAATCCAATGGAAGCCTGGATTCTCAGCCACCATGGATGAGATTTAAGTCCCTAAGACTATTATAAGCATAAATAAAAGAAGGCCCAAGCAGAGACGTGCAAGTCTAATGTCTGTATTCAATCAGGATGATGGAATGGCAGACTGGAGATGGGCAGCAGGTTGGCTCTAGGATCCCTTAGAGGAAAGAGAAACTTATCCAGCAAAGATGAAGCCTGGCTCAGAGGCTCTATGGTACTGGAGGCTGCTGAGGCCAAGTATCCAGCCAGGTGCTACATATGGAATTTCTGTCAATGGATGGACTACCTGGGGAATACAAATGCACCTGTGAACACACATACACATACATATAATGTGCACACAGATGTACATACATACTTTCAGAGACATATAAACACACAGACTAATACAAATATACACATGCACACACAATGTACACACATTCACCCGCAGGTACACACACACACAAACACACACACACACTATTCCTTCTTAATTTGTCAGTAATTTTTACAGAACTCATTTTAAATATTTTTTATTTATTTTATTTTCACAAATAAGTGAAAAATCAGGTTTGCTTTTACGACAAATTTCTGGGGGAGGGGGACATGTATTTTCTGCTTGGACTCTCATAGCATAATAGTAAAGTGGGTGGTATATAACCCAGAAATCTCATTTCCTTAGGCGTTGGAAGCTGGAATTACCAATTAAGGTGTATCAAGCAGCTTGCTGTAGGGTCTGCGTCCAAGGCTGTCAGTTGGCTGCCTTGCAGAGTTCTCAAGTGGCCATTGCTCTGAAATAAGCTGTCTATATCCAGGTCTCTACTTAGGATCAATTGTATTGGAAGAGACACGTAAGGTCTTAAGTACTTCTGAAAACACTTTGTCTCCAAAGACACTCTGTTAGAAGTTGGAGCTCTACTGGAGGAAGTTTGGGGGACATCACGTCTTTGCCTTCCCACCTATGTTAACTTCTCTTGAGGAAAGTAATGGTGCATTTAGTCCACTGTGGGGCTGTGATGTGCCTATGGCATGTTGTTGCTTTGGTAACCCTAGCAAACCAATACAACTTGCATCTAAGCAATAATGACTTAAAATTAATCACCTACTGTATCTCATTCAGTGTTTTAAATATTCTTTATGACAATCCTGAAGCCTTGCTCTTAAATTCCCATGTCAAAGAAGACAGATTGGGATTTGAATTCCAGACTTCTGTGCTATTTTTTCTCCCTTGCTTTATCTCTGACCATAAATCACTTTTCAAAAATCATAAGTATGATTCTACTGCCTTTCAGTGACATGACTACCTCTGATCTTCTAAATATGTCCTATGATTAGCAATGGAGACAGAGTGAGCTCTAGCACTGGGAAAGAATGTCTCAGACACATGCTTTTCCATTTGCTGTGTGTGCGTCTGCAGGCAGCTAATGATTGCTGGTGAGGGGAGAGGTCTACTTCAGTGGGGGAGCCACTGGTAAGTTGTCCCTGTTCCTGGAAGCAACTTTCCCCAATTAAAAATTTACAAACATACACACACATGCATGCATATATAATGCATACATGTGTAATATGTGTGTACATTGTAGTCAGTTTATGCATCATTTGGACTATTGAAAATATCTATAAGTCAATTTGTAGGCAATGGGAAATATATCACAAGCAAACAGAGTTTATTCTTTAATCAAACTAAAAGTCCCCTTCATTGCATTTTATTGATGGGCTAACAATCCTCTCTGCTAAACTTTGTATAAACCTCCATGTTCCTGTATTGGCCTGGGTGTTGAGTTCATGTGGGTTTTTATGTGATGCTCCATCTCCTTCCAATCCCAGTGCTTCCTCTTCTAGTTCTCTGTCCTTTGCCCTGACCTCAGCAAGTCACTGATTTGTTTTACCTCACATGGGGCTCCGGGGTCAGTGAAATCAAACAAGAACGAGATACTAAGTGCACATTGAATTCTACAGACGCTGTGAGGACTGTCACTATTAAGCTGTGGGAAGGAAGTGACTGGTTGTTTTCTCTTGGGGACCACACTTCATGGTCGTGCATGACGCTTTGTGATGGTAGCCTTTGATAACGTCTCTATGATTTACTATATAGATGAAAATTCTTGGGAAGGGTCTTTCCCCCTTATTTGTGTTCAGCGAGGTGGACGTGGGATGGACAGGAGAAGCTTTCTAATCTGTGCTTCAGGTTCAATGACTTTCTGATATCGGGGTCACAGGAGATTGGATACCACATCCTCATTTGTCAGTGAAACACACAGAGGAAAAAGGTTATGAGAGACAAGATAGATTTGACAGCAGCAATGCCACCAGGGGTTTGGGGTGGAGCGAGTCATCACACCCTTTGACAGACAGGGTACGTATGGAAGGAAACGGGATATGCTTGTCCCAGTGTACCTGGTACTCTAGGTGCTCTCAGAATTCCTAGCGACTGTAGAGTCAAAAATAAAATTAGAAAACTATGTGTATGATGCTTTATCTGCCTTCTTAACTGGTTGGGTTCCGGCTTTGTTGGGATGTGGCCTGGGTCCACACTCCAGCTCTCCGTTTGATAGCTGGTCACGGTGGTGGCCCTGGCTGTATGGAAGAAAGGACAGCAGTTTGCAGATATTTTTGAGTAAAAGTGTATCTAGAATAGCAAAGCTCAGTGTGCGCACTGAGGACAAAGGCCTTGAGTTCTGACAACAAAAGGAGCACCCTCCCTGATGGAAAGAAGCCTTCTAGAGCAAAACTTTGAGAAGGATATTAGAGGGTTGGTAACTTTGTAGGCCAGCTTCCGGAGCTTCAAAGACAAATATAGTTCAGAGCTGGCCTCGAACTCAGAGATCACTGGCTGCCGCCTTCCAAGTGCTGGGATTAAAGCTGTGTGCCACTATTTATTACCCAGCTTCATTCAAGGTCCTTTTCAACCTAGCCTGAGTCCATGGCCAACTACTTCCTCCTATGGGCTTGTATTTGCACTTCCCTATTTCTGCCTCCACCTATGTTAGTGCCATTTCCTTCTAGAATGTTCTTATCCCTTCTAAGTGTCCCCACCCTTGTGAAAACATCTCCTGTAAAATGCATGCTCAGATGTCTCCTACGAAGGCACAGTCCTTGCAACACCAATTTCTAAAGGACAGTGATCAAACATTGCTTCTCTGTCCCTAGGCTTTAGCACTGTGCAGAACACAGCAGGTCCCTGAAGTGTTTTCTGCAAATGAACATAGCCACAGTAGAGCAGAGAG
Organism: Ellobius talpinus; assembly: GCA_001685095.1. NCBI lineage: Eukaryota > Metazoa > Chordata > Mammalia > Rodentia > Cricetidae > Ellobius > Ellobius talpinus. Next base: position 12,454 of record LOJH01027880.1, read on the forward strand.
AGGCAACCAGGGCCCATGAAGCCAGACCAGTGTTGACACACAAGGTTTTGGGGTCTGACCTCCAGAGAGCTGCTATGATTTGGGTGGCCACGGGTTAATCAATTTTGTGAGATCTAGTCATCTATATATATGGGTGTCATGGGAGTTGGGCAATAGTTCAATCAGTGAAGTGTTTGCCTTGTAAGCGTGAAGGTGGGGGTGCACACCTTTAATTGCAGTACTGAGGAGACAGAGGTAGGCGGGTCTCTGTGAGTTTGAGACCAGCCTGGTCTATAAAGTGAGTTCCAGGACAACCAGGACTGTTTCAGAGAGGCCCTGTCTTAAAAAACAAACAAAGAGCATCGCCTAACTGTACGTGTTTAAATTCCCAGTGCTAGAATGGAAGAGACATGTAGCTCTCTGGGGCTCACTGACCAGTCAGCCTAAACTACCTGATGAACTCCTGGCAAGTGATGAACCCCACTTCAAAACCAGCCAAACAAATGCATGTCATATGAGGAATCAGGTTAAAGGTTATCCACTAGCCTCCACACAAACACCTTTGCGCACTCAGGTGGACCTGCACATACATACCCATCCCAATGTACAGAGGATGATGGTAAACCACACTCACCAAGATTTTCAGATCAAAATTACCCAACGATATAAACAGTAAAATGTAACTCAGGATTGGCAGTGGCCGGAGAAGGTAAAATTAAATGTAGTAGCATAAATCTCAGGACTGATAGATTCCACTGTATTCAAAGTAAGAAGCTCCCTTCTAAAGAAACAGCAAAGGAAGTAGGAAGGAAAGCTACAGAGGACCAGGGGATGATGTGTGTCAAAGGCTGACAACATCCCGTCAGTAGCAAACCCTCAGAGCCATTCGAAATACCCAAAGTGAAGGGAGAAGCAGGTGCATCCCAGAGAACGAAGCTCATGATAGCCAAGCATGTGGATGTGGAAACCAGTTCTGTGCTGGATTCCATTTTATAACTATGTGCATGGAAACACTCATGGTGCCCTGTAATGCTGTATTCCAGAAGTGTGTGAATCAACACCACTGCTTCTACTTGGTTAAGAAAATTCAAACTTCTGTGATCACTCTGAGAAGTAGTTTGTGCTTTTATAAAATGTAAACGCTCCCCTTCAAGACTGTCTAGCAGTTAGTTTGTAAGTATGTAACAAAGATGGAACCTTACATGGTGGGAGGCACATGTAAAAAATGTCATGGCTATACTCTTTATAAGGAAAAAAGGCAATTGACCCATGAGGCTATTGGGAATAGACAGAACTAATAAATTAGAGTATACCAGACAGCTGAAAATGCAAGTGAATGAATATTAGTGGCCATCTGGAGAAGGATATTAACATAATTGTGAATGGGAAGCACAAGCCTGGTACGTGCTTTATGATAAGTTTAAAGATTAAGGAAGCAGAATGATGTACAACTCTTCACACATAAATACAATATAGTGATGTTCAGAACATTGCTTACTTTGGTTGTATGATGAGATATGAGGGAAAATGAGAGAGACACATGATACAGGATTTGTCAGGTTATCCTAGCTCTTGGCTTACTTAGTGAGGTTACAGGGATTTCTTCATAGTTTTATTATTTAGGTATTTATATATTGTTTTTTGGGACAAAAGTTGTCACTCTATAGCCTTGGCTGGCTTCAAACAGATAATCTGCCTGTCTGTGCCCCATGTGCTAGGATTGTACTGTGTTTCCCCATGCTTGGCTTCTTCATGTTTGCAACAAACAGATAGATATGTGAGACCATCCCAGGTCAAGGAAGAGTAGCTGGTATGCCATTGCTCACATCATTCAGTGCTGTGGAACCTTTCTTAAGTCAGTGTTCTAGCACTGCTAAGAGACACCATGACCATGGCAACTCTTATAAATAGAAAATATTTGGTGGTTTGCTTACAGTTTCAGAGACTTAGTCCCTTATCATGGCAGGA
>LOJH01027880.1:21911-32391 GCA_001685095.1 Ellobius talpinus
CTCTCTCTCTCTCTCTCTCTCTCTCTCTCTCTCTCTCTCTCTCTCGTGTGTACAAGTGTAAGAGCATTCACAGGTGTTTTCCTAGATCATGTTTCACTTTATTCATGGAGGGCAGGCTCTCAGAACCCGGAGCTTGTGGATTCCATTCTCCTGGCTAGTCAGCTTGCCCAGGGGAGCCCTTGAATTCACCTCTGAGTGCTGGAGTTAGAAACGGCTGTCAGGCACGCTTGGCTTTTATGTGGGTCCTGGGGATCCAAACTCTGGCCTTTTGGCTTGTGCAGCAAGTGCTTTATGCAATGAGCATCCTCTCAGGCTTTCAATGCAGCTTTTAAGTAAGATTCAAATGAGAATCAGGAAGGTAAAGGTGAAGATTCTGGGACCGTGCCACCAGGATCTGGTGATGAGGCAGGCATTCTTAGGCCCAGAGAGGGGTAAACTGTTGCTACCATTATGGACAGCGACTTGCTGGTGCCCATTAAGAACCAAACTGCTTAGATTCTAGTCTACAAGTTCCTTGGCTAGGAACCCATGCTAGACCCTCTCCCCCACTCCAAAAAAAGGCTTGCAAAGACCTACATGTTTAACTGGGGACACCCAAAATAATCACCAAACCGTTTTGTATACCCCAACATAGGCAAGCGCCAAAAATGCCTTCAAAAGGAATATATCTAAAGCTGAAAGGTACCCAGCATATGCGCAGAGCTACAGACACTTTGTAAATATAAGATTTAAACATGTAAAATAAAGTGTAAAGGTAAATATGCTCTGTGAAAAATAAAAATAGAGGTCCACATGATCACGTTGCCATATTGGTCTAAGCATTTCCTGCTGTTCTTTAAAGGATGTGCTAAGCAGCTTCTAGCCATGAGCCATTTGGGGACAGGGACTGAGAAGGAGCAAACATTCATGGGCTTCATTCTGTGTCACTAGGCACTGCTCAATGAGGTTACTGCATGAGTTAGTTATTTTTTAGGAACGTGGCCCACTGCAAATCTCATGTGAAGAAGGGTCTGTATGGACCAGGACACATTCTTTATTTCTCTCTCTCTCTCTGTCTCTCCCTGCCCCATCTCTGTCTCTACATAGGCACACAGATTTGTAAATATCTATGTTTGCATAATAATGTCTAAGAGTTAAGCGTGCCTAAAATACCTGGCAGGTGCAGTTGTGAAATCTGCTGTCTGGCTGCCTCAGCCTAGGAGGTAATGGTGTGCTGCGGCCCGAGAGCCTGCTGGAGAAAGCTGCCATGTGCTTGTGTGTTTGCCCCCATCTGCTCGCTTCCTTTACATTTGGTGATACACATACCGCCAGAGGCTTACCACTGTGATCATGTCAGAGTGTGCTATTCAGTGGCACTGGGGACGTTTGTGCAGCCATTGCGACCCCACATTCTGAGCTCCTCCCGCTATTTCCAACAGACACATTGCTTCTGAGCACCGGTCCCCACCATTCTTCCCTTTGGGTCTGGGTTTGACTCTTCTAGAAACTTGGTACTGAGGGACTCAGGTAGCATCTGTTCTTTGATCATCACCGGTTGGACTCAGAATGTTTGGAGGATCATCTGAGTCGTAGCATGTGATTGCATTTTTCTCCCTTTTCAAGCCTGACTAATATCTCATTGTATGCATGGACCACATCTTGCTTGTGCATTCGTGCACTGCTGGGAAATCGGCTAATGTGAGTAAAGTTGCCTTGAACTTGGCATTGGCATACCTGTCATTCTGAGACTCCACTTTTACTGCATGGGATATCCAGACACCTGGGGAGCAGTTTCTGGATCATATGCTAATTTTATATTACATTGTACAATATATTTATTCTATTTGTAGCCATGTTTTGCCTGCATGTATGTGCACTGTGTGTATACATTGCCCATCGAGACCAGAAGAGGGCATTGGATTCCCTGGAACTGGAGTTACAGTTGTGAGCTGCCATGTGGGTACTGGGAATCGAATCTGGGTCCTCTGGAAGAACAGCCAGTGCTCTTAACCACTGAGCCATCTCTCCAGCCCCTTTGTTATTTTTTTGAGACACCACTGCACTGCTTTCTACCAGTACAGAGGCTCCATTCTCTCCCACGCTTGTTGTGGAGTTTTCATACACATATACATATTTAAGTATATATTCTGGATCCCAGTCATCCTAATTAATGTGACAAAAATTAAATTTGATTGAGGTATTTTCTTCCTTTTTTTTAAACATGTGCCTGCAGGTGTGAATATGTGCATGCCTGACTGTGTAGGGGCACACATGTTTGGAGACCAGCGGCTAACAATGGGTGCATCCTCAGTCTTCCTCCACTTGAGTCACGGAGGAGATGTTCTTACTGCACCTGGAGCTTGCTATTTGTATCCTAGCTAGCCATAGTCAGCTTGCCCCCAGGGTCTCGGGTATCCACCTCCCAGCTCTGAAATTACTAGTGGGCCACAAGAGCACCCCAACAGTTCTATGCACAGAATGCCATCCTCTTAACTGTACAACAAAAACAAACAAAAAACCCACAGTGCCATCTCTTTTTGTACTCTCTAGGGAACTTTCAAACTTTGTCCTTGCCGATTTTCCTGCCTGCTTTGCTCTTCCATTCCCCCTTATAGGCTTCCATCCATGCCACCACCCCATACCCCAGGAACTTCTTTTTCACGCTGTAGCTCTGACCTACAAGTTCTCATTTTATACTAAACAGTTACTGCCCTCTTGGACAAATCCAAGGCAGATCAGTGTCTAGAGCAGTGGTCCTCAACCTGGGGGTCACAACCCTTTTGGGGTTCACATATCCAATATTTATCTTATGATTCATAACAATAGCAAAATTAGTTATGAGGTAGCAATGAAAATAATTTTATGGTGGGGGGGTCACCACCACGTGAGGAGCTGTATTAAAGGGTCACAGCATTAGAAAGGTTGAGAACTGTTGGTCTAAAGCAAAGCTGTCCATCTGACAGTCATGGTGACACGCATATGTAGTATGTCATCGTACTGTCCTGGGATGCAGTGGGGGGGACACACGAATGCAGAGCTGGAGGCCACTGGTGGACTGGACTGTCTGTTCTGTCATCTCTGCTACTTCCTCAAAGACTGGTCAGAATTTCCAGATGAAAGGAATGTTAGGACTACATCTTAACATTGTTGGATTCCTATTTAGGGTCATGACAATGGGCTATACAACCACAGCTGAGTTTCATTCAGAAAAAGTTAAGGCATTTTTAGGAAAATGGGTTACCCTTGGAAATGATGAGATACCTTAGAAACACAAATATCACATTGCTTTCATGTATGTGTGTGTCCCAACTTTTCATATTTCTACACGTATACAGACAGGTGTGAATGTGAGCAGAAACAAGGAGACTAAAAGGGACCACACATGGTGAATAAAAGGTGGCATGGAGGCCAAGTGCTGGTGGCACACGCCTTTAATCCCAGCATTGGGGAGGCAGAGGCAGCTGGATCTCTGTGAGTTTGAAACCAGCCTGGTCTATAGAGTGAATTCCAGGACAGCCAGGGCAAAAAAGAGAGAGAAAAAGAAAAGAAGAAGTGGAGAGGACAATACAACTCATATGACTTAAAAGGAGTCTACTGGGTGGACAGGAGAAGGGGGATGTGGGGGGGCGGGTAAAAATCAACAAAAACAAACTTCGGTTGAAAATGCCATAATGAAACCCAGTACTGTGTGTACACTAGTCAAGACTGGCCATCAGACACACACAAAGGAATTCCTGCTTCTTTACGTTTTCTTGTTCCTGAACACTAAGGCCTTCTTAGAGCTCGATGCTCCCACTCAGGGTGCTCTGGGGTGTACCGCACAGGCTCCAGGCTTAGGGGAACTATATGTTCCTAGCGAGATGATAGAAAATGAAGGATAAAATGCTCTTTCGTAACCACTGTGCCAGGACCAGAGGAAGGTAGGTAGAAGAAAAGCGTGCAGTGTTTTCAGTGAGCATTTAACTCTTCCCCACCCATCAGAGGAGGTGGTGTCTGTGTCCAAAAAGGCTATCTTATCTTTTCCATTCACATTTGCAGTTGGCAATGGTGCTACCTACACCTGTCAGGAAGGATACTTGACAGCGTATTCAAATGTTTCTTGCCCAAATGGGCTTCCATTTTCCTATGTGCTTTTTACAGCTTCCTTGCTTGAGCTTTGTTAATGAGTGTAGTACGTATATGGGTGTGTATGGCATGTGTCTGTGTGTCTGTGAGTGTCTGGTATGTGTATGTGTGCGTGTGAGTGTGCAGTGTGTGTATGGTGTGCATGATGTGTACAGTGTGCATGATGTGTACATGTGTCTGTGTTTGTGTGTAGTGGGTGCGGGAGTGTGGTGTATGTGTGTTTGTGAGTATGTGGGATGTGTGCATGTGTGTATATGTTGGTATGTATGTGTGTGGTGTGTGTGATGTGTGTGTTTGAGTATGGTGAGTCTTTGTGAGTATGTGGTGTGTGTTTGTGTATAAGTGTGTATGTGTGTGATGTGCATCTGTGTGAGTGTATATGTGACTGTGTGTGGTATGTGAATGGTGTGTGTGAGGGTTTGGTGTGGTGTGTGTGTCTTTTGTGTAGCTCTCAGTACCATGAGAGAAGGTGCTTGTTGTGTTAACTCATCCAGTGTGTGGCAGTCTGCCGTCTATGTAGCAGAAAACCCAAACAATGGCTCCCAAGACACGGTGCCTCCTGGGTGCTGCAGAGTCCAGGGCAGATAAGGCCAGCACCCTTGACCTTGCCAGGCATTCAGAGGACCAGTGACTTTGGCACTAGACACACTTGACTTCCAAGCTGCAGCAGATTTTCTTACCATCCTGGAGCCTTGGTTTTCCCACAGCCATGGTGCAGGATGGTGATGTCCTCCTCCTTCGTACCTAAAGGGAGGATTTCGCACTGAGGGATTGGGATGAACTGGGCCAGTTCCTGACCCTCTGAGGGCCCTCAACGCTTGTTCCAACAGGCCCAGGTGCACCCCCTTGCTTCCACGAGGCTGTATGTCTAGTTGTCAGTCCTTGCTTTTGAGTTCACGCTGCTCATTTTGCCCTCCCATTGTGTTTATTTAGGGAACCACTCGTTTGGGTGAAACCTCACAGCACTTAGGTTTTGGTTGAGTATGTTGGAGAGTATTTATAGCCAGAGACAACTGTGTTCCTCAGCCACATGATTTGACATCTCCTGAAACTTGAGTGAGCCCTGGTTTGGTTTGGATACTTCACCCTTTCTGTGGTGTAGAGAAGAGCGCATTTTTTCAACTGCTTTCACTGTTTTGTAACTCCTTCGGCCCCATTCTGGTGGCCCAGCCAAACTGTGGTCCTCATCAGCTGTCACACATGAATCTTGAGCGTCACCAGGAAGGTGAATTTCTGGCAGACTGAGGGCAAGAGGTTTCAGGTCTCTGGGTTTTAACCTCAAGTATTTAACAGACAAATTCAGTGGTAGAAAGCCCCCCCCAAAAAAACCCAAAACTCAACTTGTTTTTCAAATTTGGGCCTAGGCAAGTGAGTCTTGAATGTAGGTGGAAAACCAGATTTTTTGTTTGCTTGTTTGTTTCTTCTACACACCTGTGTGGGCACATGGCAGGGTTGATGAAGTTTCTGATTTTTGGAAAAGCAATTGTTTGATTCTTAGCCAATACCACGACCTTAACATGCATTCCATCAGTGCCTCCAAACCCATTTGAGAACGGGTCAAAAAGAAAAAAAAGCCCAGGTTGAGAGCTAAAGGCAAGCTGAGCAGGCTGAGCAGACCGTGCAGTGGGAAATATTTGGAAAAACGAGAGCTGAGTTTTTATTCTTTTGTTGCCAGAAAGCCAAAAGCAAAGCTGGAATTTTGCGGTTCCGGCACTTTCTGTGCCTCCCAGTCATTTTGCACAGATGGTTCTGGTTTAGGGCTGAGATGTCTCATCCACTGGAGGGAATGAAGCCTGGCGAGCATGCCCAAGCCTCCCATTCTCATGCCAAAGTATACTGTGCTGCTGGGGAAGAAAACGAGAGCCGGGAGAAGTCGCTTAGAAAGCCGCCAATTAGGGTGCAGAAGTGGAATCGTCCAGTGACTGTGCAATGCTGGAACCCACACTTTCCTTTAGATTATGTTGTCTAGGGGACACTGACAAGGACTCTTCACTGCCCAGCCAGTCACAGTTGCATGACACTGAAGGGCAGGTCCATACTGTCATCTGAAGAGACCAGGACAGAGGCCCTGAAAATCTGAGCAACTTGCCATTGGCAAAGGGTCTGGGATACAATGGGGGATTCTAAGTGGAAGTTTGCATCAACCTTTCTATTCCCAAACTGGTGAAAACCTCAGCTACATCTCTTCTTCTTAGCATGATCCACAGTTGACCTTTCACCCCTAACTTCCATGCTTGTAAATTTCTCTTGTATTGTCAGTTTAACAGGTTCTGGAATTATCTAGGAGACTGACCCTCCAGGCCAGAGGTTCTCAACCTTCCTAATGCTGTGGCCCTCTTGCACAGTCCCTCGTGTTGAATTGATTCCCCATCATAAAATGATTTTGGTTCTGCTTCATAACTGTCATTTTGCTGCTGTTATGAATGGTAATGCAAATATCTGGTATACAGGATGCCTGATATGCAAGTCCCCCATAGGGGTCACCACCTGCAGGTTGAGAACTGCTGCTCCAGGCACATCTGTGAGGGATTAAATTCACCTCAGGGCATATCTGTGAGGGGTTTATCTTACTGGAGTTAACTGAAATGGGGAGCCATAAGTTGGAAGTGGGTGACCTTGCTGCCCAGGCTTCAGAAGTGAGTGACCTTGCTGCCCTGGCTTGTCTAACAGAATGAAAAAGAGAAAACCAGCAGAGCACAAATGTCCATTGCTCTCTGCTTCCTCCCAGTGGATAGGATGTGACTAGAGGCTTCAGGCTCCTGCTACCTGCACTCCAGGAGCCCCTATAGCTTAAACTGTGAGCTAAAGTTAACTCTTTGTCCCCTGAGTTGCTTTTGTCTGGGAATTCATCACAGCAAAGGGAAGAAAAAGGAAGGCTCTCACTTGGTGGGAGTGGTTTGAGGTTGCTACGGGAGAGGGCATGGTAGACCTTTTATCTTTCCTGTATCTAAGTACCTGTACCGGCAGCTTAAAGAAAGACAGATTCCTGTTGACTCCTGGTCTCAGAGGTTTCAGTCTTCAGTCCTTGACTGTGCTGATTCTAGGTCTGTGGGGACGTAGAACATTATGATGTTGGGAGTATGAGGTTAAGGCTACTTCGCTTCTTGACAACACAGACAGTAGAAAGACCCAGAGACAAGCCTGCTTCCCATGACCTACTTCCTCCAGCTAAGCCACACCTCCTGAAGTTTCTAGAACCTCTAACAATAACATCGCCAAATGGAGACCAAGCTTTCAATATCTGGGAATCCTGGGAGTGGTAGTCAGTCACTTCATATCCAAACCGCATATTTCACAATGTCTCCTCTTTCCATGCCAACCCAGGTCCATGCAAGAATGTCCATTTCTTGTGGCTGGAGAAATGGCTCAATGGTTAAGAGCATCCACTGTTGGTTCAGGGGACTCCAGTTTGGGCTTCTATATTCCACTTGTAACACAACTCCAGGGGATCTGGTGCTTTTGACCTCCTCAGACACTGCACTTAAGTGCACATACCCTCCCTAGAATTAAAAATAACATTAAAAATGTCCACATCTTTTATAGGACTGTATTCAATTGCTGCATTTGCTATATTTTCTATGCATGAATGTTTTACCCACACATGTTTATATTCCATATACCTGTAGAGGTCAGAAGAGGGCATTAGATCCCTTAGAACTGGAGTGATGGGTCATTGTGAGGTGCTATATGGGTCACATGAAGGCCATCTGCAAGAGCACCAAGTGATCTCCCCTACTAAGTCATCTCTCCAGCCTGCAGACTTTAATCTTACTGTCTTTCCCTGAGCAAAATAATGTAACAAGGACTCACTCCACATTTGTCTGAAGTTATGAGCATTGGTTTAAAATTCAGGAGAGGGTGTGAGCAGACTGTACAGAGACAGTGTGTCTTTTAGCTAAACTTCTTATGATCATGGTACTGTTGAGGTCCCAAAAGACCCTGTGGGCATTACAGAAAGATTTCACTGGTTTCAGATTTGGGAAAAATAATAAATGTTGCATTTATAACATTTATAAAATGCTTTAGAATTCTAAATGCTTTAGAATTCACATCTTGCTTTCCTGGATCTTTTGGTCACTGGTCTTTTCTTATTTAGGAAGCAGGAAGGGCAGATGTTGGTCCATGAAGTGAGCACCTCCAGCCCCACAGCACAGATAAGGAAACTGGGACTCACACAGTGTTGTTGATTTCTTTCTAGCTGCAAAGCTTTTAAACCCAGAACTGGGCCTTGTACTCATTTCTGAATCCTGGCTCAGAAATTCATAACAGCACAGTATTATTGCTAGAAAGGCATAACGCTAATTTTGTGCATTTTCCAAAACAAAGGCAAAGCATATCCCACTGTGATAACAAAGCTCTGTCCCCTCGGGCAGATGGTTTCTATGTTTCCGCTGTGTCTGTAGCACTGTCGTGTGAGTGATGCCTCTCCTCGATTGCAGGAGGGGTTGTGCCAGCAAACACTGTCACAACTCATCAAGCAGGAAGATTCACAAACAGGAACAGTCTCCAAGACCTGGCTCTGTGAATGAGCGAGCCAAGCCTCTGGGGTGTGGCCACGTGACTCAATAAGTAAAAACTCCAAACAGACCTTGGCTGAGTTTCAGGGTCTACATTTGGAAGGCAAGGTGTGATTCATTCTTGGTGTGTCCAGGTTTATGGGCCCAGGTCAGGCTTCCACAGAGTCAGAATGGTGGAGCGACTAGGATTTCCTTCCCTAGGGACCTTGGCAGGAGAATTTCCATGTTCCTCTGATATAGAAGTGGCAAATGCAGTTCTAAAATTGCCATAATAGCAAAACCTTAAGATGCTCAAGTGGCTTAGATAACATTACACAGTGTTTGTATACAACCTACACACACACACACACACACCAGGATTGTATTTGCATGTATCTCATATGTGCTATATGTTTTCTTCTGACACCTTCTCCATATAGAAAGTCTGTATCTCATCAGTTTTAGATGAAACTTCATCATGTAAGAGTATGAGTTTTTGTATCCTGAGATGGTCTCTGGTATTTTGGGGAAAAATACTCTTTGAAGCCCTGGCAATCCTGTAGCATGAAGAGAAGGAATCGCTCTGTCTGACTGAGATGGTTAACTTAGAGCAACATGCTTCCTGGGACACTCATACCTGCCCCAAGGAGTACCCATACCCATCCTTAGTTTCTTCTATTCTTCTGGACATTCTATGGAGTCTGGTACTTGTGTGTCTCATTCTTTGTTGACATTTAAAAGAGAATATACGTAAACATTTTGGGATTTTCAGAATGACCCGCTGTAGATGGAGGTCTTAAACAATAGTCCTGGGTCTGGAAGCCTACGATCAAGATGTTGGCATGACTGGCTTCTTTCAGAAATTCTCCCCTTGGCTTGGAGTTAGGTATTCTGTGTTCCCTTGGTCTTAGTATGTCTTATTGAGATCTCTTTGTGTAAGGATACCAGTCATACTGGATTAGAACCCATCCCAGTGACCTCATTTCCTATTAGTTATCTCTTTAATGATTGTGGATCCAAATGCAATCACATTCTGAGGGGCTGAGGGCTGCTTTCAGGGGAAAGGGCACTGATTATTCATAATACAATGCTTTTCAACCTGTGGGTCATGATCACTTTGAGGGGGTCAAATGACCCTTTCAGAGGGGTCACATATCAGATATCCTGCATATTAGATATTTACATTATGATTAATAACAGTAGCAACAAGTAATTGTATGGTTGGGGGGGTCACCACAACATGAGGAACTGTATTAAAGGGTGGCAGCATTAGGAAGGTTGAGAACCCCTGTCATAACAGAATGCAAAGCTACAAATGCAAAATAGAGTTCTGTGCTTCGGAAGACTGCCATGCATGAGGAGTACCCAGGATCAAGATTTTTAGCCTCTTGGTAGATTTATGTCTGGGTTGATAGTGGCCATTTACAGCTGTGACAGTTGCTGGGCTGATAGGGTGATAGGAGAAAGTAGGTGTCCCTCCAGGCATCCATGAGGTGACAAGTGCAGTGGTCTCCAGTGGCCTGCACAGAGGTAGTGAGGGTCACATCTAAGAGCGAGGGAGAAGGGTAGAGGCTGCCAGCAGGCTCTGGGTAGACCAGTTGGAGGTCTGAGGAGAATTCAGCTGGTTCAGGGAAGAACTATTGAGAAGCTGGGTAGATGATGCATGAGCAGACAGGCTTGTTTCCTGTGAGGGTGAGCGCATCACAACCAAATCCCACCATTGCCAACAATGACCCGACAGTCAGTGTTTACTTCAATAAATAGAGTCTTTACTCATCTTCTTTGCCTGTTTGGAATACAGCAAGTGTTTTACAGAACAAAGTTAATTTCTTTTTCTTCTTTCTTTCTTTCTTTCTTTCTTTCTTTCTTTCTTTCTTTCT
>LOJH01027881.1:675-15788 GCA_001685095.1 Ellobius talpinus
AAAAAAGAATATTTCTTAAACAAAAGAAATATTATCTAGCATAATCCTAAATTATATAGAGTATTATAATATCAAATTGGTTACGGAATATGGTTGTACCCATCTGTAATCCCAGCATGCAAGAGACAGATGGAAAGATCACAAGCTCGCTACACAAGGCAACACTATCTCAGAAACAAGATAGAAAGAGAACCAGCTAACATTGGGGAAAGATCCTTCGAGGTCCAAAGATCCTCACAGACTGAAAGAGCTCACAATTAGACTTCACATTATCTGCAGGAACTTGATACAACTTGTCAAACATGAATCAAACTCTCTCCTGCAAGGAAGAGTTAAACTTCACTTAAGGAAAATTACTGACAGGAAAAGAGGTAACAAAATAAGGTCTATAATGCATATAGAAAGGGCTAGAAAGAAACTAAGTAGACACTTTACAAAAGCAGCAAAATAGCTCTGATGAGTTAGACTATGCCTTGGAATTGTTTTATGGTACTGAACATTTTAAAAACTTTCATTGTATTTGTGTGTGTGTGTGTGTGTGTGTTGTGTTCCATGGCACATATGTGGAGGTCAGAAGACAACTTGTAGAAGTGGGTTCTCTCTTTTCACATGTGGATCTCAGGGACCAAACTCAGGTTCTTGGGTTTTGTGACAGGTGCCTTACCTGTTGAGCCCTCTCTCCAGCCCTGGAATTTTTTTGTATTCAGTAAGTTCTCACTGAGTACCTTCTGTGTTCCAAACTCTAAATGTGATAGTTGGTATTTGATGTGGGATTCCCTGCTGTATGCTATGAATATGTTTTATTACCACTGGTTAATAAAGAAGCTGCTTTACCTATGGCAGGGCAGAATAGAGCTAGGCAGGAAAACTAAACTGAATACAGGGAGAGAGGAGGAGGAGTCAGAGACGCCATGTAGCTGTCAAAGTAAAAAGATGCAGGAACCTCACCAGTAAGCCACAGCCTCATGGTGATGCATAGATTAAGAGAAATGGGTTAATTTAAGATTACCTAGGAATATGCCTAAGATATTAACCAACAGTGTTGTAATTAATATAGTTTTTGTGTGATTATTCACACAGAATAATGTGGGTGGCTGGAAAATCAGGGCATAATCTCCATCTACAGGTATTGATATTTAAATTAGGATTATTCTATAATTAGGTTCCTAAGGGTTCCCCATAGTTCCATATGTCAGATACTTGGACCCATGTTTGGCACTATTGGGAGGTGAAGGAGCCTTTAAGAAGTGTCTATTAAGAGATCTGTGTATTACTGGGCACGTACCCTTGAAGGGGTATTGGGACTCTGAATTCTCCCTCGTTATCTCTTTTTGGCAGATTCCCCAGTGTTTGTTCCCACCATGATGTGCCGCCTGACCTAAAATAAGGATCCTAAACTCTCATAGACCAAAACCTCCAGATGGGTGAGTGAAAACAAGCTTGTTGTCTTTGTAACTTACTATCCCAAGCACTTATTAGAGTGGCAGGAAGCAGGGTAAACACAGATCTCTGCTTTCTCATGGAGAATGCAGATACATGGGTGAACAGTCTCAATGGCCTCTGTAGAGCTTACATATATATGCATTTTGCCGAACATAGAGGAGAACCCATATTCTCTGACACACTGGGAGTCACATGTGCCTGTTACGTTGTTCTTTGTCGTCCCCACCTCTCTGGAAAATTACATGGTGTTTTTAGGAACTCAAAGCCTATTCGGAACCTGTGGATTCCTGTAGTTCAACATGTAACACGGAGGAGGGTTGCCAGCTTAACCGCCACACACCACACCAAGTCCACTCCCAGCTAATCCCCAAACTGTTTAACAGTAGCCATACTTTGTTTGTGTTTCACTCTCTGCAGCCTTCCCTCCCTCTGCTCCTCTGCTGCCTCGGAAGCCATCCAGTGATGAACTCCAGTAACTACTTGGCAGTCTGTGCCTGCTCCCTTCGGACCTTCTCCTGTCTTTCCTGCAAGCTGCCCCATTTGCAGATCCCAATCCAAATGAATTATTTCAGCTTACTACCTTGTTTCCAACTGGGCTTAGTCAAAGAAAAGCAGAGACCCCACCACCACCACCAAATAAAGTGAAAGGGGGGACGGGGAGACAGTCATGTTAGTTACAAGGCAAGGCCTTTCAATCACTAAGGAAAAAAATATAGAATAAAATCCTGTCATTTTCCATGACATGGATGAGCCTGAAGGACATTACTTGAAATAAACAGATGCAGAAAGAAAAATGTCATTCTGATATATATGCAAAGGAAGATAGTTATCTCTGGCTAGTGGCTGCAGAGGCTGGGGAGGAGAGGGCAGGGAAGGGGGAGAGAGGACATTTAAGAGCTACAGGGTTATAGTTGATGAAAGTGCTTGTTTGACAGCACTGTAGGGTAATTCTAGTTAATCATTAAATGTGCATCTCAAAAGCTACCAACAAAGATTTTGAAATGGCAGGTGTTTGAGATATGGGTTTATCACTTGTCCTGATCTGATCCTTATTCATTATATGTCTGCATTGAAATATGATATACCATATGATATATGATATATAAATACCATACGATACCCCAAATACACATACAGTTACTGTATCAACTGAAAAAAATAGTTTTTAAAAGTAGACTCCTTTAGGGCTCCTTCAGCCAGTCCCCACAAAGCTGCCTTTGGTTGGATCCTGGTAACAGCTCCTCTTCTGGCTCTTGATGCTGGTAGCCAGTCTCATTATCACCCTCCTCTGTCCCTGGCTTTTAAAGGACGCTGTGTCGTGGAGTCCCCTCAGTCTGCCTACACTTTGGCTAACAGTCTTTTTATTAAGACTCTTCACCTCGCATCGCCCCATTTGAGACTGCAATCTATTTCCTGCTAGCAGCCTGACAAGCTAGAGGCCTTATCTCATTTGCCTGCTCACCAACATTTGATACCAGGGTCCGCTGCCTTCTTATCTCCGACAACCTGCTTCGTGTCTCTAATGAGTCTGCCTTACAGTGGTCAGGAAACGGGGACAGCACTAGTCTCCGGGTGGCCTCCCTCGTAGGCATGTGATCCGAGTAAAGCCATGTGCTCTCATGGACGACAAGCCCCCTACACAATTCCCTGAGTGCTGCCAACACACAAGTGAGTGTACTTGCGCGCACACACACATATTGATGAGCATCCAAGTAAGCGCTGAGAAGAACTCTGTAGAGAGCTCTCATGTCTTCAGCTCTTCAGTCTTATCAACTCAGGCAGGCTCCCAGACGCCCTCGGGCTTTCCTCTCCCATGCTGTGCCCAGCAGGTTCTCTCCAGGCAGGAAACCGAGGCCATCAAAGGATCCATCTCATTTGTTTCCGCTCTTGAAGAGACTTTCCTCTACAGCCTTATGCTCACTGTTGTGGGTAGATTGTCCAGCTTTTTGGGTGGGTTGGTTGGGGGCTGGGAGGGATTGCTGTTTTGCTTTTTGTTCTGTTCCTTGAATTGTTGTTTGTTGGTTGGGTGTGTGTGTGGTGTGTGTGTACATGTGTATGTGTTCAGGTAAGATGGTGAAGCCATCACCTGTTACTCCATCTTAGCCATTAAGAAAAGTCTGAACAGTCATATTTGAGTCATTTAAGGAAGTCTTTGTTAAGTTCTATTTTCTTTTTTATATATAGATAATTTTTAATAAATGAAAAAGAAAACAATTTAAAGGAGTTCAGAACAAATCATTTTGGAGATAACCAAGATAGCTGTCTTGATTCCTATGAAGAGACAGTTGGGGTCTTTATTTCCTTCCTTTGACTGTCTGTCACTGTTGTCTGTCTCTTGGTCCACTGAGCCGTCTGAGGGAAGCTTCATTTGACATTTCTTCAAGGTAGTGATTACTGGACAGTATCACACCCCAATCCTCAGAGGCAAGTGGCTCTCAGCCCTGGTGTTTCAGCCGATGGCCCCTCCAGACCCTTCTCTATTGACCGTGACTGTACCCATAGGCCAGGGTTACGGCTGGACCAGACCTCCTGGATGTCTCTGTGCATCTAGTTTTGCTTTGTTTTGATTGGTCAGACGTGTAGACACCAAGGAATCCTCCTCCTGCCCTCCCATAGACGTTTCTGTGGGAATCAAGACTAGAAGGTCAGGAACACTGGTGACACACGCTTGTAAAAGCATCGAAATGCCATGCAATAAATACGAAGCAAGGCTGATGAGGCATCATCATGTCCTCCTCCTCAAGACTTCATGAAGTTCACAGACTGAGAAAGGGGTAAAATACTATTTCACTTCACTGTTCCAGTAACATTTTGATGCGATCTCTTCTCTTTTTTTTTGAATTTTAAACATCTTATTTTTTTATTTTTTATTTTCATTTATTCTTCTCTTATACAATACATCCCAACTGAACCCTCCCCTCCTTCCGCTCCCCCCAGTTCTGCCCCGCACCCACCCACCCCACGGTACCCTATCCACTGCTCCTTTGCTTCCCTTCGGAAAAGAAGAGGCCTCCAGGGTTATCAACCAAATGCAGCATACGTAGATGAAATAAGGCTTGGTACAATCCCTCATATTAAGACAGATGAGGCAACACAGTAAGAGGAAAGGGGTCCCAAAAGCCTGCAAAAGAATCAGAGACACCCCCTCTCCAACTGTTAGGAGTCCTACAAGAACATCAAACCACACAACCATAACATATACACAGAGAATCTAGGTCACACCCACACATGTTCTGTGATTGTCACTTGTCATGATGGCTTTTAAGAGCCCTGATTAGTTGATTCTGTGGGCCGTGTTCTCACGGTGTCCTCAACCCCTCTGGTTCCTACAATCCTTCCCCCTGCCCCTTCTTCAGGCTTCCCTGGGGTCCACATAACATTAGGATGTGGATCTTTTATCTGTTCCCATCATCTGCTGAAGGAATCCTCTTTGATGATGATTGGGCTTGGCACTGATCTATGATAGCAGAATATCATTAATTATCATGCTTTCTTTTCTTTTGCTTTGTTTTTGGCCAATAGAGTTTGGTCCTACTGTAGGTCTCTAGGCCGTCCAGCCTTTAGTCCTGGCCATCCAGACAGTAGCAGGCAAGGGCTACATCTCTTGGCATGGGCCACAAGTTAGACTAGTCATTGGTTAGTCACCCCCATATGCTCTGAGCCACCACTGCCCCTGCATATTTTGAAAGCATGTTAGGTTGTGGGTCAGACAAGGTTTTGTAATTGGTTTAGTATCTCTCTCCAGCCACTGGATGTCTTGCCTGGCTACAGAAGACACCTAATTAAAGCTCCATATCCTCCATTACTAGGAGTCCTCACTAGGGTCACCCTCAGAGATTCCGGAAAATTTCCACAGTACTAGGCAGAAACACATCACTCTCACAAATGCCCCCAATTCCAGTTGTCTCTTCCCATACTCTCTCCTTCTGTCCTTCCATCCCTCACCTGATCCCTCCTGTTTCATCCCTACCTGCCCCCAGTAAACCCATAAAACTATTCTAATTCCCCATCTGAGGGAAATCCATGTGCCACCCCTAGAGCCCTCCTTGTTACGTAGCTCCTCTGGGTCTGTGGATTGTAGTGTGATCATACATTACGTAAGAGCTAATATCCACTTATAAGTGAATGCATAGCATTTTGTCCCTCTAGGTCTAGGTTGTTTCCTTTAGGATGTTTTTTTTTCTAGTTCAATCCATTTGCCTGCAAATTTCATGTTGTAATTTTTAATTAATTTTTTTATTCTTCTCTTATATATTACATCTTGACCATAGTTTCCCTTCTCTCCTCTCCTCCCAGTCCCTCCCTCCTATCTTTACTCTCCCCCAGATCCACTTTTCCTCTGTTTCCCTTCAGAAAAGTGCAGGCCTCCAAGAGGTATCAACCAAACATGGCATAACAAGCTATAATAAGACTAAACACATAACCTCATATCAACGCTGAACAAAGGAACCCAGTAGGAGGAAAAGGGTCCCAAAAGTTTGCAAGAGACAACCCCTCTCCCACTGGTAGGAATCCCACAAGAACACCAAGCTACACAACCATAGCTTACATTCAGAAGACCTAGGTCAGACCCATGCAGGTTCCATGATTGTTGCCCCAGTCTCTGTGAGCCCCTGTGAGCCCTGGTTGGTTGATTCTGAGGTCCATGTTCCTGTGGTGTCCTTGACCCCTCTGGCTTCTAGAATCCTCCTTCACCCTCTTCTGTGGGGCTCCCTAAGTTCTGTCTAATGTTTGGCTGTGGATCTCTACATCTGTTCTCACCGATTGCTGGAGGAAGCCTCTCTGATGATGATGATGATGAGCTAGGTTCCTGTCTATGAGTATAGCAGGACATCACTAGGGATCATTTCATAGATTTTTCTTTTTACCGGTTCTATTTGGTTCTCTCCTAGATCTCCGAGCTATCCAGGTTCTGGTTCCTAGCTGTCCAGGCAGTCTCAGGTGTGTATGGTCTCCCTTTCATGGCACAGGTCTCAAGTTGGATCAGTCATTAGTTAGCCACTCCCATATGTTCTATGCCACCTTTACCCAGCATATCTTGCAGGCAGGACAAATTGTAGATCAAGGGTTTTGTGGCTGGGGTGGTGTCCCAGTCCTTCCACTGGAAGGCTTACCTGGTTACAGAAGATGGTTGGTTGGTTCAGGCTCCAAATCCCACACTACTAAGAGTCTTCTTTATGGTCACCTTTGTAGTTTCCAGGAGGTTTCCATTGCACTAGATGTCTACCTTACTCCCCAAATGCTCCCTAATTCCGGTCTCTCACAATGTTTTCCCTCCATCCCCCCACTTGACCCATGTTCCTATCCTCACCTTCCCCCAGTTTACCCTCAAAATCTATTGAACTTCCCCTTTTCATGTGTTCTCCTTGAGCCCCCCTTGTTACATGGCCTCTCTGGATCTGTAGATTGTAGCATGGTTATCCTTTACTTTATATACCTAATATCCATCTATGAGTGAGCACATATCAGTTTGTCTTTCTGGGCCTGGATTACCTACCTCACTCAGGATGATTTTTTTCTAGTTCCATCCGTTTGCCTGCAAATTTCCTGATATCACTGTTATTTACAGCTAAGTAATACTCCATTGTGTAAATATACCACATTTTCTTTGTCCATTCTTCTATTGAGAAACATCTAGGTCATTTACAGGTTCTGATCATTACAAATAATGCCACTATGAACATAGTTGAGCTAGTGTCCTTGTGGTAGGATGCAGCATCCTTTGGGTATATGCCCAGGAGTGGTATAGCTGAGTCTTGTGGTAGATTGATCCCCAATTTTCTGAGAAACCACCATATTGATTTCCAAAGTCACTGTACAAGTTTGCACTCCCACCAGCAATGGAGGAGTTTTCCTTTGCTCCACATCCTTTCCAGCATGAGCTGTTATTGTATTTTTTATCTTAGTCTTTCTGAAAGGTGCAAGATGGAATATCAAAGATGTTTTGATTTGCAGTTCCCTAATAGCTAAGGTTGTTGAATATTTCTTTAAGTGTTTCTCAGCCATTTGAGATTCCTCTATTGAGAGTTCTGTTTAGATCTGCACCCCGTTTTAAATTTTAAATGATTTTCTTCCTTTTTGCTTATATTCTTTACTCACACATTACATCCCAACCACAGTTTTCCCTCCCTCCACTCCTCCCTGTGCTTTCCCCACTCTCCCTCCCCCAAATCAATTCCTCCTCTGTTTTCATTTATTAAAAAAATGATTATTTGGTTTGTTGATGTCTAGTTTCTTGAGTTCTTTATGCATTTTGGGTATTAGCCCTCTGTCAGATATGAAGTTGCCAAAAATCTTTTCCCATCTGTAAACTGCCGTTTTGTCCTACTGATGGTGGCCTTTGCGTTACAGAAGCTTTTCAGTTTCATGAGGTCCCATTTATTAAATGTTGATCTTAGCATCTGCAAGATGGTGTTCTGTTCAGGGAGTTGTCTCCTGTGCCAATGTGTTCAAGACTATTCACTAATTTCTATCAGGTTCCGTGTATCTGGTTTTATGTTGAGACCTGTGATCCACTTGTGCTTGAGTTTTGTGCAGGGTAATAGATGTGGATCTATTTGCATTCTTCTACATGCAGACCTCCAGTTAGACCAGCACCATTTGTTGAAGATGTTGTTCTGTTTTCCATGGTATAATTTTGATTTCTTTGTCAAAAATCAGATGTTCATAGGTATGTGGGTTTAAGTCCCGGTCTTTGATTTGATTCCGTTGATGCACCTGTCTGTTTCTATGCCAGTATCATGCAGTTTTTATTACTATAGCTCTGTAGTAGGCCTTAAAATCAAGGATGGTGACACTCCTGAAAGGCCTTTTATTGTACAGGATTATTTTAGCTATACTGAGCTTTTTGTTTTTTCATATGAAGTTGAGCATTATTCTTTCAAGGTCTGTAAAGAATTGTGTTGGAATTTTCATGGGGATTGTGTTGAATCTGTATATTGCTTTTGGTAAGATGGTCATTTTTACTATGTTAATCCTGCCTATCTATGAGCATGGGAGAGCTTTCCAGCTTCCAATTTCTTTTTTCAAAAACTTAAAGTTCTTGTCATAAAGGTCTTTCACTTGCTTTGTCAGAGTTATCTCAACATACTTTATACTATTTGTGGCTTTTGTAAAAGGTCTTGGTTCCCCGATTTCTTTCTCAGCCCATTTATTATTTGTATATAAGAGGGCTATAATTTTTTGAGGTAATCTTGTATCCAGCTGCATTACTAAAGGTGTTCATCAGCTGTAGGAGTTCCATGGTAGAATTTTTGGGGTCATTTATATATACTATCATATCATCTGTAAATAGTGATAATTTGCTTTCTTCCTTTCCAATTTGTATCCTTTGATCCCCTTTTATTGTCTTATTGCTCTAGGTAGAACTTTGAGAACTATGTTGAATAGATATGGAGAGAGTGGACAGCCTTGTCTTATTCCTGATTTTAGTGGAATCACTTTTAATTTATCTGCATTTCATTTGATGTTGGTTATTGGCTTGCTGTATATTGCTTTTATTATGCTTAGGTATGTCCCTTGTATCCCTGATCTCACCAACACTTTTATCATGAAGTTATTCTGGATTTTGTCAAAAGCTTTTTCAGCATCTAATGAGATAATGTGTTTTTTTTCTTTCAGTTTGCTTGTATGGTTGATTACATTGACAAATTTTCATACGTTTAACCATGCCTGCAACTCTGGGATGAAGCCAATTTGATTAGGGTGGATGGTCTTTTTGATGTGTTCTTGGATTTAGTTTGCAAGTATTTTATTGAGTATTTTTGCATCAATGTTCATGAGTAATATTGGTCTATAATTCACTTTCTTTGTTGAATCTTTTGTGGTTTGGGTATTAGTGTGACTGTAGCCTCATAAAAAGAATTTGGCTATGCTCTTTTTGTTTCTATTTTGTGGAATAATTTGAGGAGTATTAGCTCTTCTTTGAAAGTCTCGTAGAATTCTGCACTGAAACCATCTGGCCCTGGCTTTTTTGTTTTATTATGGTTTTGTTTTTGGTTTTGTTTGGTTGGTTGGGAGACTTTAAATGACTGCTTCTATTGCCTTAGGGATAATAGGTCTATTTAAATTGTTTATCTGGTCTTGATTTAATTTTGATATGTGGCATCTATCAAGAAATTTGTTCATTTCTTTTAGAATTTCCAATTTTTTTGAAATACAGGCTTTTGAAGTATGATCTGATGATTCTGTGGATTTCCTTAGAGTTTGTTGTTGTTGTGGGGCTCTGCAGGTTAGAGGCTGCAGACTACCATGGCCCGACAGTTCTTGCCATGTTTGGCAACATGGAGGACTCCCCCTCCACGCTAAGAGCTTCTTGCTCTCTACCTGACCTTATTAGGGACTGTCTCTAGACCCAGATGCCTGACTTAGCTCAAGGATGATCCTTGGCACAGTTCCCTGCAAAAGCTCTTCCCCTGCTGCCCATATGGTGGTTAGGTGTCAGGCTCTAGCTATTTTGATAGGGTTGTGCTGCTACTAGTCCAGCTGTCTGATAAAAGCATGCCACTTAATGAAATTAGGTGATTCCCTAGCTTCTAATCTCAATCCTATATATCCCCTATACTCGGGAATAAAGTTGATCTGCCTCACTGAAGCTATGTCCTGGAAGGCTATTTCCATCATGCTCATGGTCCAAACAAAGCTCTCTTGCTTCTTCTGCCCCTTTGTCCTTGTGGACTGGTGGTCAAGAGACCACAAGGAAAAAGGGGACCCTGCATGTTGTTATGTCCCCCTTTTTGTTTTGTTTCTGATTTTGTTAATTTGGATATTTTCAGTTTTTCAATAGTTAGATAGTTTTTCGATAATGATTTTTGTTGAATATTTTTGCATCTATGTTCATAAGAGAAAATAGTCTATAATTTTCTTTATTGAATCTTTGTGTGGTTTAGGTATCAGGGTAACTACGGGCTCATAAAATGAATTTGGCAATGTTACTTCTTTTCTATTTTGTGGAATAATTTTAGGAGAATTGGCATTAACTTTTCTTTGAAAGTCTGGGAGAATTGTGCACTAAAACTGTCTGGCCCTGGGCTTTTTTGGTTGGGAGAGTTTTATGGCTGCTTCTATTTGCTTGGGGATTATAGGCCTATTTAATTTGTTTATCTGATTTTGATTTAACTTTTTAACATTACAACGCTAAGCACAAACTGGGGGTTTTATTTATTTTATTTACTGAGTATTTAAGATAATATTTCACAGAGCTGGACTAGAACTCACTCTATAGCCTAAGCTATCCTCAAATTCTCAGAGATCCACCTTCCTCCACTCCCTAAGCATTAGGACTAAAGATATTTGCCACCGTTTGATGTGTTCTTGGATTTGGTTCGCCCAGATCCAACAGAAAAAAAAATTACATTGATCTATTGGCTATCTTTCAAGTACAGTTCAAAGGGCACCTGCATGACACTGTTGCTAATGTTTATTTGACTCAAATTTATTTTGTGCTCAAGGAGGTCGTTTGATTTTTTCCATTAGAAAAAAATGATTAGTAAGTTGTTATTTTCTCTTTCTTTTTGCTTTATCTTTAGTTTACTAAAATTCTAAAGTAACCAGATATATCCAAGAGCTACTAATAAGGTGGCCCCAATTTTTCCAAGTCTTGCTCTTATGACTTAGTAATATTAGTGTTACTCTTTATTGAAATCTTTTGTATACCATTTATTTTGGTCAAATTCCATCCCCCTCCCCCAATTTCTTCTAGATCCTCCCAACTCCCTATCCACCAAACTTCATGTTCTTTGTCTCTCTCATTCATATGCTCAAAGGAAAGAGAAAAAACATAGAACATGAGAAGCCCAGTTGTTGGTCAGGGTTGTCCAAGAGACTCTCAAACATCCAGCCTATTGATGCTGCCCTTGCTTTCCCTCCAGAGGTAGAAAGTACCTATTGCAGAAGACACCATGCACTTTAGACACAGGGCCCAGAGGCCTCTGAGCTGGAACTGACCTGGATTAGCTTTCATGGTACCAAATGATGCTATGCAAGCTTCCAAAGCAGAGAAGCTGACAATAATCCTACCCAGCTATGATGCCTATGTACCACAAAAACAACCAGCATGGTATGATAACCCTGGGTACAGTAATGGCATACATACTTTTATGGTAACAAGCTCTCTAGTTGACTTAAAGAGGGAAACTGCCTGGTCCTGGAAACCTAGCCAAATACTCAAGGCTAATAAAGCTCTACATCTTGGAAGAGAACCTCCAACCTCCACTTTACCAAACCATTATACCTCTAACAATCGTCTATAAACATTTGTCCTTATACCCATGGATAGTGTAGTCTTCACCTCCCCATTAAGGAAACTTGTCTTTGCAACAGATGGAGACCACTACAGAAAACTAGAGAAAATACACAGAGGTGTGGAGACCCGTCCCAGTGGGAACATCTACAAAACAGTTCCTGTGCCTAATGCTCAGGCAACATTGCAAAAGAGAGAGCAGAAAGATTGTGAGAGACAGATGACCAGGGACTTTGCTGTGAGATTGTATCTCCTAGTGACATTAGAAGTTACCCATAAAGTCTCACCAACATGACTGCCTCAACATGAGCTGAACGAGACAACAGACCCACGAAGCCCACAGGCCTCAACCCTACACAGAGAACTACAGGCAGTTAAGGAATGCTGAGAGCAGGAGAGAGAGAGTCTTCCCCAGGGAAAAGCACACTGCCTGGTTATACAATACCATCAGCCCTGAAAACATACATACAAGTAACTCTATAAAGACTGAGCAAGCTATTTTCTTAAATATAAAGAATATACATGTACATATGCATATGCTCATGAAAGACAATTTAAGAAGAGGCCATTAATTTGAAAGAGAGCAAGGAGAGGTATATTAGAGGATTTGGAGGGAGGAAAGGAGAGGGAAGAGTGATGTAATTTTATTATAATCTCAAGAATAAAAGAAAACTAGGAAAAAGGCATAAAACAAAAAGCAAAGGTCAAAACAAAAACAGCAAAATGAAATAGAATTACTCTTCCTTTATGAAGTTAGCTTAAGTCAATACCTAGTTAATACTGTGGATTGACCTGAAATGTCCACTTACCTAAGGATATTCCTCAACCATCCATTGTTTTCACACATTTTCTGATAAGACTACCTTCTCTCAACTGTCCATGAAGTAGAAATTTTTAATAACATTAGAATTTAACATTATCTTAACTATCCACAAATGACCCTTAGTCATATAATTTTCTTATTTCAATATAAAAAAATTTAGAATTTTATTGTTTCTGATTTCTAGTATATCAGGGTTCTTATTTTTAAGAATTGAATGTTAGTAACATCAAAATCTAATTGAGATCAGTTGAATGTTATGGCTATTTAATTACCAGCAGAGCAAAGAAAATCATTATTTAACTTTAATAAATGAAGATATATGTGAGTGTTCTGCAATTTGCAAGCAAAAAATATGCAATTTGATTTTTATTGATAAATTCTTTTCTGTGTAACAGTTTTCAATTTAATGAGGTATTAGTAGGAAGATTGATATCAATTACTCTATCTATTAAATGCTACCATTTTTAAGTGTTATTCCTTAATTATCTTTTGCTGTAGGCTGTTTTGATAAATGCAAATAAAGTATCTGTACATTCTTAGGTAGTTAATATGCCAAGAAATAAGCTGGGCATTCCTTGCTTATGCAAGTTTCATCTAATTATGTGGCCATTAAGAATGTCTCAAATGCTCAATATTTTTCTCTTTACAATCAACTTATACTTAATTAAAAAGTAGTGACAAACTTGCTAACTTTGCATTAACTACTCACTTGTGATACTAATTTAATAAGAGGTCTAAATTATTTTAAGTGATTTAAGGATTTCCAATATACTCTCTCAACCTCAAAGTTATTTGATTCAAAAAACCAGGAAGTGAAAACATTCACGTTAATTAAATGTTTTCCTGTTTAAAAATCAGGGGGAAGTCTTTCTATTTTAACATTGTAACACAGCACATTAACACTAAATTTACAGAATAAGAAAATAAAACACCATCATAAAATGTGTTATTTATTTGGTGCTATTTGTATGTAATAAAATATGATTTAAAATAAGAGGAATGGTGTGGGAGGTAACCCTACTTTGCTCTTTGGACATAACCATTATGGTTTGACATCTGTCATCTGGGTGGAACACAACCACTGCTAGCCTGGAACAGAGCATCTGTGATCACCCATACTTGAGACCCTCCCAAGAGTGAGCCTGTTAACACTCCCCCATGGAGAAAGAGGGGGGACTCTCGGGAACTACGAACTTCCAGAGATCCTCTGGGGTCCCTCCTCTACTTGAAATTACACAAGAGGTTAAACAGTAGACTGAGGGTTGGGACTTTTCAGTAGTATAACTCTTCCTAAACTACCCAGGGGACGTCCCCTTGGTGTGACTGCCACTGAATCACCTATGCTGCTATGAGCAACCCTCTTTGGTCTGTTGGTGTCCTCTTTCTTGGGTGAATAAAAGTTTCTTTACATATACCCAGGAGGTTTAGCACAGCAGAGGCCATGGACAACTTGAGATTCAGTCACTGTGAAACTCTTGGGGTCACGGGGCCATTGGGCTACTAAACGTTCTCCCTTTTCCAGCCTATTTCTTCTCTCTGAAGAGTATCCTTTCTTGATCCTCTCACTTTGCTTGCTAGTATCTATACATCTCCATTGAATTCTTTGCTCTGAAATATTAAGGACCTAGAATGTCGCCAGGGATGCCATTCCACTACCAATTTCCAGTGATACTAACTGAAATTGATCCAAAACTATGACAAGGATAGATTTTAACAAAATGTTTGTTTGGAGACTTTGTGGCTGGACCTGAAGTTCAGTGAAATCAGGCACAGAAAGGCAAGTGTGATCTTATGCATACATGGAATCTTAAAAAGATTATTGCACAGGAGTTGAAAACAGAATGATGGTTCTCAAAGGCTCAGGAAGGAGGGTGCTATGCTGAATCTATTTCCCTCTAGAGTGACATAGCCAGGAGGCATCATGAAGCAGAACGGCTGTGATAGCATCCAATATGTCATTGCACTGTGACACTGTAATGTGAGCTACAAATGTGTTGGCCACATTCACAGATATCCTGCACAGTATGTGGGATAAATGTGGCCTGTGCACCACAGATGAGACCTTAATACTGTCATTCACAGCAATGAAAGAAGCAAAACAATATATCTGGTAGCAGGGTCTATGGTAATGGAGTCCATTTACATTCTTTCCCAGAGGGAAAGTAGGACAAGGCCACTAGACCCTCCCCTAAGATTCTCATCACCATTCCTTCCTGCCCTCCCCAGCTGTACATAATCTTGGTGACATAGGAGGTTGATGGGTTAGCTGAGTGCTGGTCCATCACAATGAGGTTTTCCAGAGGCATCCCCCAAGCTAGAGTGGAAAGTTTCAGTGATACAGCTGCTTTTGAATCATCCATGTCTCTATAAGTAACTCTTCACTCATGTCCCTGTGAGTAACTCTTCACTCATCTTCCTGTATGTAACCCTTCACTCATGTCCCTGTTCATAACCCTTCACTCATGTCCCTGCATGTAACCCTTCACTCATGTCCCTGTTCGTAACCCTTCACTCATGTCCCTGTTCATAACCCTTCACTCATGTCCCTATTCGTAACCCTTCACTCATGTCCCTGTTCATAACCCTTCACTCATGTCCCTGTTCATA
>LOJH01027882.1:2032-17925 GCA_001685095.1 Ellobius talpinus
GGAGATTTTGGAGCCTTGACTCTATGTATATAGTAAGAAATTTGAAAAAAAAAAGACAGGCGTGGGAGATCCTAGGGGGCCTTGGGGGAGCCCCATCTTGAAATCTAGTGAGGCTACGTGTGTTCAAATGAAGAGGTGGATACTGGCCTAGCCTGTGCACCTCCTTTGGTCTAGTTGCCTCAGTGGGGTCTAAGAGTGTCTGCAAGACTCATTAGCGCTGTGACATGCTGTGGCTTTCACTGCTGTCAGTGGGAGTGGGCTCCAGATTCCTCAAGATGCTTTAAAATAAGACAAAAAGGCACAATTATGCAGCCAAGCGAAGACAAGGCAGCTGCATACAAAGCAGGGCTTTCTCCATAATAAGATCACAACCCAGCTAGACCTTGTGGAGGTCTCATTGATGGGCTGCAGCCGAGAGGGATCTGTAATTGGATGCTTCGTTGCTCCAGCTCTTAGATTATTCAAAGTGCAGGATTTCCAGAAGCCTCGGGTTTCAATTAAGAATATGACCAGGCAACATGATGAGCATAATATTATTTTTCAGCCTGGCAGTTTATTTCAACAATGC
Organism: Ellobius talpinus; assembly: GCA_001685095.1. Lineage (NCBI taxonomy): Eukaryota > Metazoa > Chordata > Mammalia > Rodentia > Cricetidae > Ellobius > Ellobius talpinus. The sequence goes on from LOJH01027882.1 coordinate 2,601, forward strand.
TCATGGCCACACTAGTAATGACAGTGACCAGGTTAGCCAGCCTGCAACGAGTGTCTGCTATGTACCAGGTACTGTCCAAAGCGCTCGATAAATACATACTGATTTGTATAATCTTCACCCAACTTAATTAGACATGGATTTTATATTAGTATGGTTTATGGCCTCACACCTGCTAGGCAAGTCCCCTATCACCTGAGTTACATCCCCAGGCCTCATTTAATTTTAACACAAAATGAGGTAAAATCATCCCTATTGTTCAGAAAAGAAAATATCTCTACAGAGAGGAGAAGTAATCTAGTTCATGGAGCAAATTTACAAATAGGTACAGAGGCATGGCTGTAAAGCTAGTCCATTAGTTACACTAGGAATAACTTGTTTTGGCTCACAGTCTCAGAGAGTTGCAGCCCATCATAGGAAGGCACTGGGAACATCTTAGTCCAAGACAACACAGGCTTATACAGCTGTTCACGGAGCAATGAACTGAGAAGCAGCAAGTGATGGGGAACTAGGAACCCCATCATAATCTTCAATGGCCAGTCCCTTGTGACCTGCTTCCTTCAACCAGGACCCACCTCTGTTTTTGTTTTTGTTTGAGGACAGGGTTTCTCTGTATAGCCTTGGTTGTCCTGAAACTCACTCTAACTTTGAATTCACAGAGATCAGCTTGCCTCTACTTTCTGAATGCTGGGATTAAAGGTTGCACCACCACAACCCAGCCAGGGCCCACAAATTAAAGGTTCCACAGCATCCATAAATAGTGTCACCAGCTGGGAAACAAAAGTTCAAAACATGAACTTATAGGGGACATTTCAGGTCTACACCATGACTCAAGTTCCTCAGATCCAAAGCCAGGCTCCTCCTTGCAAGGTTCAGAGTACAAGTTCATGGAACTTACTGGATTTCATAAAATTTATGGTTGGAAAAATCACCTAGTGCAGTCACATTGTTTCAGACCTACAGTCTGGAGAAATTAACAGTTAGTGGCAAGGGCTGAAGATGCAGTTCAGCATTTGCCTAGCACGCATGAAGCCCTAGGCAGGATCCTTAGTAATGCAAACCAGGCGTGGTGGTACATGATGGTAACACCAGGACTCATGAGGTACAAGCAGAAGGACCAGAAGTTTGAAGCCATCCTTGGCTACATAACAAGTTTAAGGCCAACTAAGCTACATGATGAACTACTAACACACACACACACACATACACATACACACACACACCCCGCCACCAGCACCACCACACATACACTACAAAACAAAAACAGCTCTGGGCAGTCATTTGAAGGATAAGTCACCTGACTCCTCTCCAATGGGCAAGGCCACTAGCACCATCTCCAAGAACTACAGACCAAAGAGAGTAATTGATGTTTAATAGTTATCATAAGTGAGAAAAAAATAACAAAAGAAGGTGTGAGTATAAAATATACTTTGAATGATAATGTACCTAACTTACAGACTGATAGTTTCATACTTCTGTTTACAAGTCTGTTATTTTAATATTTATTTATTTATTATGTATACAATATTCTGTCTGTATGCCAGCAGGCCAGAAGAGGGCACCAGACCCCATTACAGAAAGTTGTGAGCCACCATGTGGTTGCTGGGAACTGAACTCAGGACCTTTGGAAGAGCAGGCAATGCTCTTAACCTCTGAGCCATCTCTCCAGCCTCTACAAGACAAGTCTGTTCTTTATTATTAGAAATAATAATGTAAGGGCCAGGCAGTGGTTGGCCACACCTTTAATCCCAGCGTAGAGGCAAGCAGATCTCTATGAGTTCAGGGCCAGCTTGGTCTACAGAGTAAGTTTCAGGATAGCTAAGGATACACAGAGAAACCTTGTCTCAAAAAAAAAGCATTGCCCAGGATGATTCCAAAAATCTACAGTGGGTATGGTAATGCACACCTTTAATCTCAGCATTTGGGAGGCAGAAGCAGGTAGAGCTCAGTGAATTCAAGGCTAGTCAAGGATATACAACATGATCCTGTATCAAAAGAAATCTAATTATTAGACAAGGACATTGCACTGCATGTCTCTAGTTCCACCACTTCCAAATATGTAAGATTCCCAAGCAAATCATATTTCTCATCAAGGTGGACAATGGGCACGCACTTACACCCTCCACTCTCACAAGTAAGCAATATACCAACAGACCCATGTCAAGCCAAACAAAACAGACTTGCACAGTTTTAAATTCTAGGAATTTTTTTTTTTACTGCTAGTGATTTAGTGATTTTGTATTGGGGCCATGAACCTTGACATAATGGCTTGTCAGACTCCTTTAAACAACACTAAAACTTAGACCAGGGCTGGGGAGATGGCTCAGAAGAGCACTGGCTTTTCTTCCAGGGGACCAGGATTCAATTCCCAGCACCCACATGGCAGCCCAAAACCACCTCCAGTTCCAGTTCCAACAACCTCTTCTGACCTCCCATCTACATATGGATATAACCCACAGACATAGGCATGCAAAACAACCATATACCTAAAAAAATAAAATTTATTGCCAGGTGTTGGTAGTGCACGCCTTTAATTCCAGTACTTGGGAGATAGAGGCACATGGATCTCTAAGTTCAAGGCCAGCCTTGGTTACAGAAGGAGTTCCAGGACACAGAGAAACTCTTATCTCAAAAAAAAAAACTAACCCAACAACAACAAAATAAATGAAATGTTACATTATATTATACATGCACACACAGCTATCAGAATTATTGTAACTGTCCTAGTAAATTACTGAATGAGGCAGCAGCAAATCAAGATTGCTGCAGCAGCACGGGCCTTGAGTCCCAGTGCTTAGGACGCTGAGGATGTCTTTGGCCCTGGAGTTTGAGAACATCTTCAGAACAAAGTGACAACACAGTGAAACCTTGTTTCAAAAGAGAAGAAAGAATGAGAATGGGTTAGGGTGGGGTAGAGACCGAAGGGGAAAGAGAAAAACAATTTAGCCACTTACTTCTACCACGGTTTTTCACTTTTGTAAGGCTCACCTCTTACTTACACACGCAAGAGTGTGTGATAAGTGCCTGCAATCACAGCCCTTGAGGTCAGGCAAGAGAATCAGTTCAAGGAAACCTCCAGATGTAAACATATTCTGATCATCAAGTCAACATACCAACAGCTCTATTAAAGGCAGGGCAGTTATATAAATAAATTAGAAACTTGGGAGCAGTAAAGTCTGAAAAGAGTAAAATAAGAAAAATCCACCATAAACCGAGCATGTTAGGGTGTCCCTTTAGTCCTAACATCCAAGAGGCAAGTAGACTTCTGTGTGTTCAAGACCAGATTGGACTACACAGCATGTTCCATCCCAGCCCAGGCTACACAGTGAGTCCTTGTCAAAAGAGAGAATAAATTAAAGGAAGGAAAGGAAGAAGGGAGGGAGGGAAACAGAAAAACCCACCACAGCTGTCAAGCAGTACAAAAAAGGAAGAAGAGAAGATGTAGATGAAGAAAATGAACCGCAATAAGGAGAGGGAAGCCAGGGGGTCACACTGCTGTGATCCCAGAGCCTAGCTATACAGTTTGGGGTATAGCCTGAGCTTCAGGAGCAGGAGGAAGACGAGGAGGAAAAAATGGGGATGAGAAGAATGAAAAGGTCTTTTCTTTTAATTCTTAGAGATCAATAGCCTGCTTAGGTACTCCAGATCCCACAAAATCCTCGCTTTAAGGGCTGGAGAGATGGCACTGTAATTAAGAGCACTGGTTGCTCTTCCAAAAGACTGGGGTTCAATTCCCAGCACCCACACGATAGCTCACAACTATCTGTGACACCAGTCTCAGTGGATCCAGTACCTCCTGATATTCCCCAAACAGCCACCAACTGGAAACCAAGTTTTCAAATGTCTGAGACCTATATGAGACAGCTCCTTCAACCACAACACCATCCATAACACACAAAAATAAAAATAAACAAACAGAGTCTGGGTAGATGGCCCAGCAGTTAAGAGCACTTGCTATTCTCTTTCTCTTACAGAGGATCAGGGTTCAATTCCCAGCAACCAAATGGCAGCTCACAACTATCTGTAACTCCAGGGAATTCACAACACCTTCAGGCCTCCTTAAGCCTCAGGTCCCCACCAGACATGCAAGCAGACATAATACCCATACACATAAAATAAATTAAGTAAAAATAAATCCTCACTTGAAAATACACGATCAGTTGGGTGCTATAGCTCATGCCTGTCATCCCAGCAGAAACAGGAGGATCTTGAGTTCAAGTCTAACCTGGGATACATAATAAGATCCTACCTCAAAATATATACACCCACCAAAACAAATACAATCATTTTTTCTACTTGTTCACAAGAAAAATTATGTCAGCATTGTCTAAGAGGCAGGAATACCACAATTAAAAGAACTGACTTGTACACAGAGGGTGGGGAGGGTGACAAATCACTTAAAAATAGTTATATAGCTGCCCTAACATACCAGTGTGCAAAGTCCAGGGAAGGCTGGCAGAGCCAACACTGGGCTATTTTCCTAAAGTCATTCACAGCTCCCCACACACACACATCCTTCATGGTGAGGCTGAAGAGCTGAAGTTACTGGTCAGCCTCCCTTGCAGCTAAAGATGGCCATGTGACCCAGTTTGGCCCAAAAGTGGGACAACAGGAGTTGTTAGGTAAGACTTCCATGACACTATCATTATTTTTTTTAACTTAGGTTTGAGATGGGGTCTTACTCTGTAGCCCAGGTAGGTCTAGAACTAACTGAGACCAATCCTGCCTGCTAGGATTATGGGCATGAGTCACCATATTTGGCTCCATTCTTACAGGAACAACCACCCAGAGTCCTTTATTCCCCTTTCCTCCCTAAATTCCAAGTACACACAAGGTAATATAGCATATACACATATCAAACTCTATGTCACAAGCAAGAGGACAAACATCTTCCCACTGTAAGACAATGGGAGGGTCTGAAACAAAAGGCCCTGTTGGAACGCTGTAACCCACCAAACAGTCCTTGCAATGGGAGAACAACAAATCCCTAGTCCATGAAGTCACTGTGTGAACCCCGTGGCTGCGGTTAACCAACTGCAGCACACAGTGGCTTACAAAAGCACCAACTTCTGTCTTAGCGTTCTGCACCTTCTTACTCTGTAGCCTAGGATTTACTGGCTAACACTGAGGTGCCAGCAGGGACAAGTTCTTTTCTAGAGAACAGAAAAGTCGTCATTTCCTTGCAGTCTGTGGCTTCTAGAGGACACTTACATTTCTTGTAGTTACCTCTTTCTTCACAATCAAAATCAGCAGCAAGGAGTTACATCACCCTGACCTCTTCAGCCCCTTCTCCCAAGTTACATTTAAGATCTTTGTGACAGGGGTTGAAGAGAAGGCTCAGGAGTTAAGGCTCAATGGATTCTCTTAAAGAGGACATGACATGACTTCAGTTCCCAGCACCCCTATGGTAGCTCTGAACCTTCTGGATCTCCAAGGGATCCAGCTTCTTCTTTTAGCCTCCATAAGCATTGCATATCTGTTATCTATCTATCTATCTATCTATCTATCTATCTATCTATCTACACACATATACATATATACATGCATACATATAAAACAGATATACATACATACACAGGCAAAGCACCCATACACATAAAAGATCCTTGTGAATATACTGGACCCACCCAGATCCTCCGAGATAATACACACACACACACACACACACACACACACACACACACCCCAACACACACACACTCCCCCCAAAGTCCCTAGCTTACTCTTATATGCAAAGTCTCTTTGTTATATACAGGAGTCCAGGAATTAGGATCCTCTTTGGGGACCACGATTTTGCTTGTCATGACCACTGTGGAAGTGTGAGGTAGGACAGAATAAGCACTGCAGAAGGGAGTTTCCAGTTACTTGAAGCCAAATGCATTTTTATTTTATGTGTATGGATGCGTGTATGAGTGCATGTATGTCTTCTGTGCACCACACACATGCCTGGTACCTGTGAAAGCCAAAAGAAGACATTGGATCCCTTGGAAATGGAGTTACAGACAACTGTGAACCATAGTCCAAATGCTGGGACTTGAACTCAGGACCTTTCCAAGAGCAGTCGGCGCTCTTACTTGCTAAACCATCTCTCCAGCCCCTCAAATGCACTCTTAACTAGCCAAGTCCTAGTTCTACATAGGGGAGACAAAGAAGACTTCACAGAGCAGGGAGCCTCCTAGCTTAGGCTTGAAGGATGGATGAAGACAAGGTGCATTCAAGACGAAGGTAGAGAGAGAAGGGTGTGTTCAATGTTAGGCAGCTACACAAAGTTCAGTGCTACTAGGGCATAGAGTGTGTATGTATGGAAGGAAAGGGGTTTCCCAGAGAGCCTGGTAAAAAGCCTCAGATCTTACTCTGTGTACGGATAGCCACTGCAGATTGCAAATAAAGGTACAAATCTGAGCATAGAGCAATGTTTGTCTTTAATGTGAATGTGATTTGAGGTTGGAGAGGAAAGAGTAGAGGCAAAGCAATCCGTCCTTGAGGTAGTGTAGGTGGGGGTGATGGACCTCCAGCTACTCATAAACATTTACTGAGCACCTCCCATGTGGCCAGGCAGAAAGTAAGGTCAGAATAAGGTTCCCTGTCAGCATGACAATCACAACCCAAGGCATAAATGATATTCAGGGGAAGAGCCTCATGTTTGGGTCACTACGATGCCCGCCCCCAGACCTGAACACAGAGAGGGAAGGGACTCGGAAGAATTAAAGCAGTCCCACCCAATAGAAAGGGGCCCAGGCAGGGTCTTCAGTAACAGCAGCCTCCCCACTTAAAAATAATTTTTAATTTAATTATGTGTATTTGGGGAGAGGGGTATATGCACATGTGAGTTTAGGGACCCACAGAAACCAGAAGACAGCTTCAGATCCCCCGGAAATGGGGTTATAAGTGTTTGTAAGCCACCTAACATGGGTGCTAAGAATCAAACTCATGTCCTCTGAAAAAAAGTATATACTGTTAAGCTCTTAACTGCTTGCTGATCCATCTTTCCAGATCCCTAACAGCCCTTTTGTTTATATATCACCCAAGGAAAGAGCAAAAAGTCCTGATGTTTTCCCACTTATCAGGGTTTTTTTTTATTATTATTATATTTTTTCTTGAGACAGAATCTCTTGTAGTCCAGCATGGCCTCAAACATACTATGTAGCCAAGGATAACCTTGAAAGACTGGTCCTCCAGACTCCACCTCCTTGGTGCTGGGGTCACTGGCCATGAATCATGAGACTCCATTTAACATTCATCTGATGCTGGAATTGAACCTAGAGTCTTGTGAATGTTTTAAGCACTCTACCAACTGAGCAGTGTCAGGTATTTTAAATCACAGCTCATGCCAAATTAAGAAATGCAATGGTAGGATTTGAGGTTTGAGTCTATGCTCAAGTCCTCTGCAGCAAAAAACCTCTGAAATTACGAGGATAGTAGTAATTTCATAACTTTGTGAATGTTCTAAAATCTATCACTGAATGCAATAAAGAGGTCAATTTAATAATATATGAATTCTCAATAAAAAAATTAATTACAGCACTGAGAAATTTTGGGCTGGCTAATTAACCCACTGGAGCCATTTTCCTTATCTGTAGAATGAGAAGTAGTGTATCTTTCTCTTTTTCTGTTTTTTGCCATCCTGGGAATCGAACCTAGGTCCACTTCATGCTGGGCAAGTACTCTGCCGCTGAGCTATACCTTCAGCCTTCTTTTTCTTTTGAGATAGGATCTCATTAAATTATTCAGGCTGACCTTGAGCTTCTGACCCTCCTGCCTCAGTTTTCTGAGTAGCTGGGATTTCAGGCCTGTACAGGAGAGTGCCCTTTAGATGATTCTGAATATTAACCACGACAATGGGAAACACTTCACACAGAGAAGACCGTAGGTGTTAAATATATTTTAGCTCCCTCTCTCCCAGGGGCCAATCAGCCTTTAAAGCTGCTCAGCAATCACAAAATGTGCCTCAAGCTCCAGGCAACCTTCCTCCAGACAGTAAAGTCTCAGGCAGATGATAGCAAGAATCAAACAGGAAGACAGGATGGGAAATGAAGCAGACTCTCTCAGAGACATTGCACATTTTCTCTGCAGCTACATGGAGCAGAGATCACAAGGGAGATTCATGAGGCAGAAATAGCTCTGCAAAACACAGTGGTGAGGGAAACAGGTGGGCATAGAGACTTCTGCTTGTAATTCTTGTTTGCTATGCACTCAGTGTCCAAAATTGACAACTGGGCTGTAGCACACAGCTCTGATGCTTGGAGATGACTAGAAGGAATGCAAAACACCAGACTTTTCTAACACAGAACTAAGGCAAGGACGTTTTTGTTGTTTTTCACCCTGAGCTTCTCACTTGTGACCACTATAAAATCAACTAGGTGCTTTTTGAGTGCCTGCCATATGCTCAGTCTTGGGAAAGACACTACTGAGAGAAATGGACCCCGTTCCCTGCCCTCCAGCAATCAGCCAACCCCTTGGCTTGAGAGCGATGCTTCAGAATATAACAGGCATCGTGCCTTGCAGAGAGAAGGGGTTCTGTTGTCATTTGTCCACTGGGTCAATGAATTAATAGATGGTGTAATAATAAAAACAATTGTGCAGTGTGGGCTCACTCTAAGAAGCACAGACAGGATGGAGTAGTTGGAAAGGCTTGTGCCAGAGGCTGCTAGCTGCTTACTCACTGTCTATTCTTCCATTTTTCCTCGTAACAGAGACCCCATTTGATTTGAGAGGGCTGCATGCCCAGATAAAGTACTCTATTTCCCGGGCTCCCTGGTAGCTAGAGGTGGCTGATGTGATTTAAAACAGAAACGGTCAAGAGAGGTTTCTAGGAAAGTGCCGCAAATAGCAGACCCAACAACTGCCACTCACTCCTTTTCCTGCTCTGAAAATTCCTTGCCTGAAGCATAAATGTGATGGGTGGATCTCCAGCAGCCATTTTGGATCATGACACTGACAGATCAAAACCAGCCTGAATCCCTGATGATCACACAGTCACCATAATGTCCCTATACAGTTTACTTCTGGAGTGCGTTCACATGGGAGAGAACTAAAACTCTCATCTTGCTTAAGTACCAATGTAGGATTATATCAAATCTAGTAACCCTCTATCTTAACCAACACAGGTTCTAAGGAAGAAGCAGGCCTCAAAGGGTTGATCTGGGGAATAGTGGGCATGCATTTCAAATGCCAGGAAGAACACATGAAAAAGCATCATCAGCAAGAATGTTAGCTGGAGCAGGTAGGGGAGAGCAGGAGCCATAGAAAGCCCAGCTGATGGCTTTGCGGAAGCTTGGGAAAAGAGAAGGGCCAGAGATCACAAACACCAAGAAAGTTGGTCTCCTCTGAAGGAACAACACAAATATGGACTGAGTAAAAATGGAGAAGGGAAAACAAACAAGCACAGAAGTGAGAGCTTCTTTATGTGAAGTGAGGCAAATCTGGGGGTGTAGCTCACGATGGAGTATTTGCCCAGCATGCACCAAGGCCTGGCTTCCATGTCCAACCTGGAAGGAAGAAAGGGAGAGAGGGAGGGAGGCAGGGAGAGTAAAAGGGATGAACAGAGGGAGAAAAGAAGAAAAGAAAAGCTGTAAATAAGAGCCCAGCTCAGTCAACTGACAATCTCTGGATCTGCAGTTACAGTAACCATCTAAGAGTTGCTCAACACCGTGTGTCCAGTGCTGTGCCATGGGATTTCCTCACATTACCTCATTAAAGCTTCATAACAAGTCTAGGATGTACTCCTATTATTGCCACCCCATCTCACAGACAAAGAACCTGAAGCTTTGAGAAAGTCAGAAAAGTCATCCCAGGGAAGTATCACAGCCCTCAAGCCCTGTTTGCTGTCCAGACAAGAGAAGTGGAGTTCGTTTGTTTTGTTGATAAGAGTTTAAGGGATTGTGTGTGTTCCATCTCTCCAGTCAAGAGGAAGTGTCTATGCCAATATTTAAAAGACGGGAAAGTGGGATCCGAAGAGAAGGCTCAGCAGTTAAGAGCACTTACTGCTCTTACACAGGACCTGGATTCGGTTCTCAACTACCATGTGATGGTTCAGAATAGTCCTTAACTACAGTTCCAGGGAACCCTATGCCCTCTTCGGGCTCCATGAGCACCATGCATGTACATGGTGTATGCATATACATGTACACACACACTGAACAATCCTGATATGTGACAGAAGGATCCAGAGGCAAATACAAAACACTCCACCGGAAGGAAGTCAGACCAGAGGAATCACTGGTTCCAGGCTGGTGGCGTTTCCTGCTTGTATAGAAGGACTTGTTAATGACAAGGGTAAGTGGTGGAAGGAGGCAAGCCTGGAAAAGCCAGTGACTCAGTGCCAACTTTGGTCACCAATCAACCATGACAAACCACCAATGCATGTGTCTCAAGCAGTTTTGTTTTGGAGGCAGGGTTCATGACACCGTACAGGCTGACTTGGAGCTCCTAATCCTCCCACTGAGCCTCACAAATGCTAGGATTACAGGCATGCACCACCACACTTGGCATGAAATGTTTTTTTAATATATCTCCAAGACAAGGGACTATAACAGAATTATATTATTACAGCTACTGCTAAAAATTCAATTTGAATTAAGTTATTTAGACACATTCCTGAATGCAAGGAATTTTTCTCAGAGCAACAATCTTATTAGTCATTGCCAGAAAGTGCGAGAGGGGAGGAGAAGGACACCGTCAGATTACAAATGAGCGAGGTAACATGAGCATCCAGCAGGAAATGCATTTTCTATGAAGATTAAAAATAAAAGGTCTCCATCAGAAGCCAGCAGACCTCAAGAGCTAGGCCTCCAGGTATAGAAACGAGACCCTAAACTGGGCAGTTGTGGCACAAACCTTTAATTCCAGCACTTGAGAGGCAGAAGCAGGCAGATCTCTGAGTTCAAGGCCAGTCTGGTCTACAGAGCAAATTCCAGGACAACCAGGGCTACAAAGAGAAACCCTGTCTCTAAAATCAAAGAAAAAAAAAGAAAGAAAAAGAAAGAAACCAGGCCCTGAACAGCTGGCCCAGCATGACATTGTAAGCAGGTATGCTCTGTGCCAGCTTTGTGGACCAACCAGTGTCCCAGTGCCAGCTCCATAGCTCTCATTGGCTCCTTCAGAGCCTGAGCTGGCCACCTGTAAATTGGAACTAACCATTGCCATCTGCTGAGGCTCAGATGTCCTGCTGCTCTGTCACCTGTCCTCCCACAGACTTTAGTGTCCTCTGATTAGATTCCTAGAAAAGGCTGTTGACACAACAGGACAACCCAACTCCGATTCCTAAGACCTCCTCAGGATCCTGAGCGTGACCTTATCTTGTTTTTATGGTCCAGGGTTCTCACCTGTCTGAGGCAGACAGGTACACAGGTAAACTCAGGATTTTCTTCTGGTCTAGACACTTTTTAAATGTACTTTACTTCGTTTGTTACTATTGGAAGGCGGAACACATGGGGAAGACAGAGGATAGTTCTGTGGGGTTGATTCTCTCCTTCTACCTTGACTAGGGTTCCAGGATCAAGTGCAGATCTCCAGGCTTCCACAGTTGGCTGCAAGCACCTTACCCACTAAGTTCTCTCTCCAGCTCCTAATTCTTTAGAATTGTTTTCTTTTTCTGAAACAGGCTAACCATGGTAGCCCCAAACTCCTGACTGCTTTAGCCTCCAAAATGTTGGGATTACAGGCATGTGCCCTGTATCTGGTTCCTTAACTCAGGATTTAACAGTAGTCGTCCATTAGAAAGCTGCTGCTTTACCGAAAAATCAGTTTCTACCCAGAAAAAAGACAGTAAAAATAATGAGGCTGCGCCACCAACCCAAGCAGTTTTAGTCCTAAACACTGCTTGCATGAAGCATGACCTTGGTAAATGCTTGCTGAGTAGGACGGATGGATGGGTGGATGGGTGGATGGATGGACGGCCAAGGGCCAACAAAAATAGAGAAATAGAGAGTGAGACTGGACTATAGCTGTGGTAGAGGGCTTATTCAGTACATACAAGGCCCTGGGTTCAATCCCCCATCTCAGAAGCAAGGGAAGGGTGTGTGGAGAAAACTCTCTCCACTGAGAAAATTAATGCAAGAAGGAAATGCCACCTATTTACAATATTAATGATATTTACTTTGGCTTTTGAACTGAAGCCAGAATATCAGATGAATAATTTCTAACAGTCAAAGGGATGCTGGACGTGGAAAGGCCACCTCTGAGCTTTGTTAAAGGGACAGCTTCTGGATCCATAAGGAGTGCAGACACACAGAGGAAGCCACAGGCTCCAGAAGGAGCTTGTGAATCCCAGGGACAGATCCGCTGACTCTAGGCAGGGGTGGTGCAGAAGCATGCTAGCACAAGACGGGATACCAGCCTCCATTTGAGAACATCCAGCTATATGTGACCAGGACTGGCTGGCCACTGAGGGGAAGTCTGAAATCTAACATGTGGCCTGCTACCTCACAAGGCCCAGTTCACAGGAGCTCCATAGAAAGGTGGCAGCCCTGAGAAGGGACCCCAGCTCCTGATGATCTCAGGTCTTGTAGGGACGTCAGTGATAATGAAGGCTATAACAACACACACAGACATGTATGGACTTCATGGTCATACATCAAGTGTGCTATTAACCCATCTAAATAGCTTCCCAGTTTCCTGAATTCAATCTTCACAACTATCCTGGGAGGTACATACTAACATGTGTAGCAAGAAGCTTAGCATTTGTTTGAAAGCATGAACTTGGGAACCAGACTGCCTGGGTTCAAACCCTATGTACTCCTTTTGTAAGCTGGGTGATTGGTGGAACATCCTTCAAGCTTTCTAAACCTCAAGACTATCCCTATTCCATGGAGGGGAGCCCCTTAGTTTTTTTTATATGCTACCTCACGAGTTTCTCTCCTTAAAACCCTGTGGCTAAGGCAAAGCCTGATACATTATCCAATAAAATCTGACCTACAGTTAAGTCCTGTGGATACAGACACGTTTTCTAGATCAGGTCTTACTTTGTAGTCTAGGCTGGCCAAGAACTCTCCATCCTCCTGCCTCAGCCTTCTGGCGTGTTGGGATTACAAATTTGGCATACAAATTACCCAAATATATATGTCATTGAAACAAAATTGTAAAACAGTGGTACTAACCACGTGTAATGCTTCTTCCCTTCCTCCCTCCCTCCCTCCCTCCCTCCCTCCCTTCTTGCTTTTGGTCATAGGGGCTGAAGCCAGGGCCTTGAGCATGCTAAGCACGCCTTCTATCCCTATGACATCGGGAGAAGGTAGGATCTCCACCTGCAGCTGTACAGGGGGCGGGCTGGGGGAGGGTTCCTATACAAGTTTGCCTTGAAGCGAGCCTAGAGGAATTTGAACTTGGCACGCCTAGGCCTACTGGTGCTAAACTGTGCGCTCTGGCTGCAGTCTTTAGTCCAAAGGAAAGAGAATCCCTTTCATCCCTGATCCACCCTGAGGAGCCACCTGTGTAGTTAGCCCCAAGCCTGTGCTGATTTCTAATTTGCATCAAGGTGCTGAAGAACAGACTGCTTGCAGATTTAACAACCACTCCTGGGGACAATCCAGAGCACTGAGCATACCTGACAGAATGACTGATGTGGGCCTTGGGAGCCATGGGACAGGTGCCAACTACACAGCAGCTGAGGAGACTTTAGCCTCTGAGGAGAGCATTTGAAACTTGGCACTAGAGGAAAATCTTCACCTCTTGCTTTAAATGAAAGGGGAACATAAAAATGATTACTAGCAGGGGTGGCAGAAGCATTACCTATGGGAACAGCAGCCAATATCTGGTAATGAATAAGTGTAATTGATCAAAACAGATGACTTGATGGATCTTCCAAATGTCCTTTTAGCAGAGTGGACAGTTTTTCATTCAAATGCAAACTCACCCAGATAAGACCTAATAATGGAGATTTTGGAACAATCCTAGAATCACTGGTATGCCCCCCCCAACACCACCCCATTCACGGAGCAAGAAGGCATCTTAAGTTCCTTGCTGCAACTCAATCAAACCAGACACCAACGCATGCTTTCTGCATGCCTGAGGAGCCCCTAACAGTGCTGAAATGCAGCAAAAGGTTGCATACCACCCCACAGCCCCGTTAACTATTTCTCCTTACCTATTTCTACTCTCTGACCTATGAAGAGCTAGGCAGCCTTTCAAATTCAATGCAGCTACTCATTAGTTCAGACATCATTTATTGAGCACTGTGAAGACCACAAGAGGATTAAAAGACAAATAAGACCAGACCCTGTTCTCAAGAAAGAAGGCAGATAGGAGAAGAAGCAAAGGACAGCGGACACCAGCAAAGGTCTCAGGTCACCTGCTTGAACACGTCTGAGATTGAGTTTCCTTCTTTATCAGGTGAAGGCATTGGATCAAAGCGGCTCTCTCGAAGCTGGGATGCCAAGCCTGTCCCTCCTCTAGGGCTCCCGGGAAGCCAGCAGACCCAAAGCAGCCTTCTCAAAGAGAACAGTCCCGCAAAGAGGAGCCCTGGGCACTCCTGGAGTGAACTAGGCCTCCAGCATGAGACGCAAGCTCGAGAAAATTTTTACAAGATAACTTCAGAACATTTAGGAAAAGAGTAAGACTTCTCCACTAAGGAATTTCGGGGAATGGGGAGCTTCTGGAGTTTCTGCATCAGGATGGTGCAAAGGAGTCCGGAGGACCTGTGAGGAGGGCTGGAGACCAAGGTGAAAGGTCCTACCAAGGTCTGGTCAAGTGCACCGTCCCATCAAGTCCCTGCTCATGCTTATTTTCATAAACTCACCCGAGCCACTTCGCATGCTCTTGTACCTAAAGAGGGGGGTACGCCTACCTGCGGAGAAGCCATCTTCGTGGTCTGAGCTGTTGTGGCTGCAGTCACTGCCTCTCTCGGGCGAGCTGTGACTGGGCGAGTCTCGGTCCGGCACGCGCAGGAACCTCTTGCGCCCCCACTGGGCGAGATGCTCCCGCGCCCCGCGCCTGGGGGGCTCATCCTCCGCCTCCAGCTGCTCCAGGTCTCGACTCCGCCGGTGGTGCTGCCAGCCTCCAGGGATCAGGTGCATCCACCGGTGGGGGCTGCACGGCCGCGCCGGCTTCTCGACCTCATCGCGGGTCCCAAACCGGTAGGGGGCCACAAGTAGGTGGCCGAGGACGAATTTCTCATTCAAATCCACCATCTCGAAGTCGTGGTCACTGCCGTCGCCTCCATCATCCCCACCTGAAGCGTCCAGTTCGCCTTCCTCTGAGCCCCGCCCTGCATGGGTCCCGGAGGAGCGCTCCTCTCCAGGTGCAGATGACCCCGTGCCATCATCGCGGCCGGAGGTCGCACAGTCCTCGCGGAGCCCGAAGAGCAGGCGAGGCTGCACCAGCTGCTGGTGGA
>LOJH01027883.1:6965-17925 GCA_001685095.1 Ellobius talpinus
TACACACACACACACACACACACACACACACACACACACACACACTCACACAAACCTAAAACCTCTTTCATGGCCTCAGTAGCTAGAGAGAACAAAGAACAACCACCCTTGGGAAGCTGTTCCTGCGGACTGGATGTTCAGAGAGACATGAACTTAGATCAGGGACAGATCCTTGAGCTTGCTCTAGGAAAGAGATAAGAAAACAGACTATAGTGGCCAGTGAGGGAGGCTAGGGGTTGTAAGCAGATGGGTTAGAAAGCAGGACCTCTACCCGGGAATCAGTTGGTACATTTTTCAGTAGAAGGGCTACCCTGTTCTCATTTTTCTGTCTTGTGTGTTCTCTAGTTGGAAGGAATCATTGTATCTAGAATGAAAGAAAAACCAAGTACCCATATCCCTCCAGGGACTCTGCAGCAATACCCTGTTCCTGGAGACCTGTAAGGAATGGATGGACCCCTGACAAGGGCAGCAGAACTTGGATGAACAGGTTGGGTTGCAATAAATAAACAAGGGCTGGAAAGTTGTTCGTTGGGCTTGGGAAGGAGAGAAAAGAGAGAAGAGCCCACAGGGGGGAACAGAGTCCTCTCCAGATAGTTAGCTGGCTCCTGGTGGCTAAAACTTCTCCATGTGTGCATCCCAGGCTGGGTACATTTATAAAAACACATTAATCATTTGTATTCCATCAAAATTTAGAATTATTTTGTCAATTACCTCTAAACCTTTGTTGGGATTGTAGTGGAAATTGCATTGACTCCATTGTACTGAAATCTAACAAAATGTCCTGCACAGTTGAAAGAGAAACAATATTGAGTCCATAAATGAATCATGACTCAACTTTTTATGTTATTAAATACTCTCCAATAAAGTTATGCTTTTTCTACATAGTTCTTTTTCTCTGTCCTATCTTACAGGTTGTGCCTTCCACTTCATAACTTTTTGGAATTCTAACTGACAGTCTTCTTCCCCTTAGCATGCAGAAAATAATGGTGACTTATATCCTTGGTGGTGTCATAAGTCCTACAAAATTCACTACTTTTGTTGTTTTTGCAGATGTTATCTTTTTAAAAACATTTTTGTTTAAAGGAAGCCATTAAATTTCTAACCAGAGATGGTACAATAGGACCGATTTTCTGTATTGATTTTGCAACCAACAGCCCTGTAAACCTCTTATTTCCCTAGTAAATTGAAATCCGTTTACTCCTTCTATTGACTTGTACATGGTTCCTTTGTTTCCTTATCTGTTTGCTGATACTTAATGGTGAGCTCATCTAGGCTTGATCTTCATGTGTAGGAATCCTTTGTCCACAAAACAGAATGCTTCTGTATTCATGGATGATGCTAATACTATAGGACCACTCAACCCTCATAAGAAGGCCTTGGGTGTAAGGTGGCAGCCCCACCTTGTCCCTAGCCCTTGGCTTATTCTTCCAGGTTGAATCTTCCTCAAGTCCATTTCTGCTCTTGACAACTTGCTGTAATGCCCTCTGCTGGATTTGGGGGATGAAAGTTGGCAAGAGAACTTAGACATTCATCATACTGGCTGCAAGTCCAATGGCCCACTTAAAGTTGCATTGTATCTAGGATAAGAGATTTGCTACTGGTGTAGTGGGGGAGCTCTTCATCCTGCCTGTGGCTGTCATCTCTTGTCCTCTCACAGAACAGGGCACTTTCCTTGAGACTGCACACTCAGGGTCAAGACACCAACTTATAAACGATTACAGAAGTAATGCATGTTTTCTGTATAACAATTTTAACGAAACAATACAAAAGAAATTGTAAGTTATCTATAGGCCCATTGCCAAACTGGGATATAATCACTTTAATATTAATATTTTAGTGTGTGCTACATTGAATACTGCTCCCTTGAAAGCTACATCTGAGGGCTCAGTGTGCAAAGCATTTGCTTTGCAAGCCTGACAACCCAAGTTCAAGCCCCTGACTCTACAGTGTTGCTCCCTGACCTCCGCATATGCACTGCGGCAAACTCATACCCACCACCCCCAACACAAGAACAGTAACAACAATTACCAAAATGAAAGACCACAGAAAGCCTGGAACCACCAGAAGCTGGGAGAGTCAGGGAGACATCTTCCCTAGAGCCTTTGAGGGGTGTGGCCCTGATGACACAGAACTGTCCAAGAATAGTCCGCATTGCTTTAAGCCACCCATTTGCAAGCTTTTCTTACAGCAGCCCTAGGAAGGGTATATAGCTTTGTCAGCTGAAGGCCAGGCTACTAGGAAATGATTTTGGAGACAAAGAGATGGTCCTGAAGGTGACTTCCTGTGGAACACTCCCAGAAACAAGGCCTGGTAGGCTGAGATGAGGGCAAGCATGAATCGTGATGCGGCTGTACCAGAAACCTTAGCTCACAGCGGTCAGTGATCCCGGAGCTGGGACGGTAATTCAAAGCTATCAGAAGTGGAGCCCCAGAGCGCTGCACCAGCCAGCCATCAGGATGAGAAGAAACCTGAGTAGAACAATTGCCTACAGGATGGGAGCAAAGCCTTCTCTGTGAGCCTCAGCAGGCAGCACCCAGCCTTCATGCTGAAACGGAATTGGGACCACATCAGCATGTCCTATTAGCTAGCCCCTTTGAGCACATCTATGCGCCTCTCTAGTGAAACATCCGGTTTCAGCACACAGTTTCTAAACTGCTTATCCTTCACATTCACCCACAGATTAAAGCACAAATACATTTTCAAAACATCACTGAGTTTCACAAATTCTTTAGAAGAAACTGTTTTCAGAAAGCAGAACTATTCCATATGACTTAATTGACATGTGATAATTTTTCCAGGAAAGCTGCCTTTCTACATATGCCTCTCTCGGTTCCTCAGATGTCTGCCTTGACACTAGTCTATTTCGGACACATGCAGTTCCTTGTTTGGAGAGCTATTTGCCCTGGACTGTCCATGTCAGGCCACACATTTCCTTACACCTGTTCATCTTCAGATCCACGGGGGGACCTCACTGACTTCCCCTAAATCAGCTCCCCTGGCAGCACCGTGGATTTCCAGCTAGTGCTCATTACTCTTCGCTGCCTCCTTTACTCCTGGCCCTGGGCCGACAGCATCGTGCGATCTTTGTTGGTACACATGCTGTCTTGTAATGCTTAGGGTCTGTCTGATTCAGTCGTCTCTGTCCTCTGTGCCTCGGTACTCAGAAGAGTGCTGTATATCTATGCACAGCTGCTAATTGCTTTTGAAGGACTCAATGATTTGGCCAGTGGTTGCATTTCTATATGTGTGTGCCCTGCAGGTCAAAACCATTCCTAAGGCCTAGAAGCTAGAAACCTTCAGGGTATGGCTCTTTGAGACACATGTGGGGTCTGGAGCACCCGCCCCACAGAAATCCACATGTGCAGCCCCACTGGCCTGCTGGTAAGTATTAGAGGGACTTTCTCAGTCACATCAAAAGCATCCCGGGGATGTCTCCTACAGGAGAAGCCAGGTGGTATATGTAGATAGCCTCTGCTCGGGAAGCAGAGCTCACCTCCTTCCCCCACCTCCCCCCCACCGCATGCTTTGCTTCCAGGGAATCCAGAGTGGAAAGTGAGTGGGGAGTAATTAACCGAGGAGAGCCCTGGCGCACCTTATGAGGCCAGATGATCTGGGCCAGATAACACCTCTGCGAGTTGTGCCGATGTCTGGATCCTTGACATAGTGATGGGAGAAATGAGGCGGCACTGCTGGGAACTCCCCACAGACTCAACGTTTTAGGTTAGTCTAAAGCACCAAAGGAAAACAGACTAGAGGACGGGTGAGATGGCTCAGTCCCCCCAGGACCCATAAAGAGGGGGGCACAGCAAGATGAAACTGTGATCCCAGCACTGAAGAAACCAAGGTAGGTGGATTCCTGGGGGCTATGTAAGCCAGAGTTCCAGAGTCAGTGAAAACTGTCTCAAAAAATTCAACTGGGGAGTGATGGAGGAAGAGGCCTGACATCAACACCTAGCCTCTGCAACATGCCTCTGCACACACGTGCACGCACACACATGTGCACACACACGTGCGCACACACACACGTGCGCACACACATGTGCGCACACATACAAATACACACACACACACTCTCTCACACACAGTCAGACCGAAGGGCTATCTACATAGCACCTGGCCAGCATCCCTCAAAACAGCCAAGGTCATTAAAACAAAGGAAAGTCAGACACTGTCAGGAAGAAGGCAGAGGAGGATGAGGGTAACTCCAGGCAGGCTGGCATCTGGGTGAGATCCTGCAGAATAACAGGACACTGGGAGCAACTAGTTGAATCCAAACATGGAGGGTTCTCATTGTGACAACAGACTCCATGGGAACGTAAGTTGTTAACAATAGAGACACCTGCAGAGGGGGGAGACACAGGAACTCTGCCCTATCTTTGCAACCTTTCTGTCAATCAACGGAGTTTGTTTTCATCGAAGAGAAAGCATTGCACTGACTTCGTGCCAGGGGAAAGCCACCGGACCTGCCAAGCCCTTCAGTCAATCTGTTTGTCACGGAGATATGGAGAGGGAGGAGTCTGAAAAGGAAGGCGGTGTAAGGCCAGGGACTCAGCTTCAAAAACAGGTTCTAAATGGGATGGGACATCTGTGGAAGCCTGTGCCTTACAGAAACAAACAGTAGATGTCAAAATAAAATATTTCAGGTGCCACCTGAAACCAATCATCTTCTCTCCCTTTGATACTGCGTTGAGGACAGATTCCAGAAGGAAAGATGAGGCCCACATTTCAGGCCTTCGTGAGATCAGTCAAGTCTTGGGAGCCTCCTAATACTGCCCTCTCCCAAACACTCCTATTTAGTGAGGAGTCTGGTCTGAGCACTGCACCCTCACTGAGAGGCCTCCTCCTCGTTCACCCAACTCATCTCAGCAAAGAGAGCAAAGGCTGTAAGGTTTTGACACTAGATCCCACAGAAGCCATGTGCCTGTGTTTGAGTAATAAACTACACTAGTATTTATGTTAATAATCAGGTCAATTAGAAGTGACTGCATTCATCTTCAGTGTGGGTTGCCTCAAATGGGACACATAGATATGTTTTGGGCTATACTGGATCTTCCTGTTGGGGATACAATGCTTTGTGACCCAGGGCATTCAATTAGGTTCTGCCACATGGTGCGGCTATATTGTAGGCATGAGTCAGAGGAAAATGGGGCTGTAATAGATTGGCCTTGTAGTCACAGAGGCCAAGGAATAGGGTGATGTGGCCTGGGCTGACCTTTGAGAAGATCATGTGGTGTTCTGGGGGCAGTGGTAAAGCTTATAAATAGGTGGTGGTGTCATCATATCTTTGAGTGAGCCACCAGGACCAAGCCATCAAGTACAAAGGTCATGACATCCAGGTGTGGCAAGACCTCAGGAAAACAGGCAGTTAGCTGTGACTCCAATAGAGCTCCAAGCAAACAGCAACATCAGGGCAGGTATTCAGAGATATTACTGGGCCAGCAGGAGGGCTACAGATTCTGGGTGCAGCTGATAGGCAGCCCGGAAGGTTTTCTGTGAGAAACCCTTTTCCAGGGGTAACTCTTAAAAACCTCTCAATAACCACATTAAACGTCCTTGGCTCCCAGACTAGACAAACGTTTTTGCTAAACACCCATGCCACCCTGCACTTCCCACTGTGGCCTTATCTCCACTGTAACTAGCTGTTATGATTTGTTGACATAGCTGGACTGTCAGCTCCTAAGGGCAGAGATGGTACCTGCCCTGCTCAGAGCTTTATCCCTCTGCGGTAGCACCACGATGGGAATATAGTCAGGCTTAGTGTGGATTCGCTGATGAAGCTGGGGCAGTGTGAGGAGTTCTAGGCCTTCTTGAGTGGTATGCACTGTCTCCGTGCTGGTTCGTTTTACATACCAGCTTGCCACAGCCTAGCATCATCTGGAAGGGAAGTCTCCATTGAGGAATTGCCTAGCTTACACTGACTGCTAACTTGTCTGTGGGAGGTTTTGACTGTTATTTGATGTAGGAAGGCTCAGCCCACTGTGAAGAGCATCCTTCCTGGTCTTGACATGTACCAGAAAGCTAGTTGAGCATAAACCTGCCTGCCAGCCAGCGAGCATGCTCCTCCATAGCTCCTGCTATGCTTCTTCAGCTATAAAATGTTTTTTGTTGTTGTTGTTGTTTGTTTGTTTTGTTTTGTTTTTGGTTGGAGGTAGTGTTGTGTGGGACAGCAAGCAGACTTCCCTCAAATTCTTGCCTTGAGTTCCTACTTTCACTTCCTTAATGATGGCTCCTGACCTGGAATTATAAGATGAAATAAATCCTTTCCTCCCCTGTGTTGCTTGTGGTCAGAGAATTTTTATCACATTAACGAAGATGAAGCTAGAACACTCTGATGATCCTTCTACCTTGGTCAGAGTTGACCTGGACCTCAGAGGCCAGTGTTCTAAGCTGAGAAGCAGCTGTCTACAGATGTGTCTTCTGTATTCTTCTAAGTTCTACACTGCATACCAGTGGCCACACTGTAGAGTGACTTGCCATCATCTAACATAACTCTCTAGATCAGTTTTTATTTTTTCTGTTCAAGATAAGATCTCAGAGTGGTCCAAAACTCCACATATAGCCAAGGATGACCATGAACTCCTGATCTTCCTGCCTCTGCCTCCTAAATGTTTCAATAACAGATAATGGGCAACCACGCCCAGCAAGGCTCTGTATCTGATTTTCCAGACAAAGAACTTCTTTTCCTGTTCCTCATGTGGCCACTCTGAGACATGAGATCAGCCATGGCAGAAAACATAGGCTATTTTGAAAGCTTCATAAGCATCAAGAACTTTTGCTTTGGGAGACTATATCCCTTATAAAGCCTGTTAAAATGGTCCCTCATCTACATAAACTGTAACATGTTACCATGGGAGAGTTGTAGTCAGCTGGGCCTAGTTGCACAGGTATGAAGTCTGCATGGGTTATAGAGAGAGGTCAAGACCAGCCTGAATAATTTAAAGAGAATCTGGCTAGCCTCCAAATGTATGTATGTATGTATGTATATATATATATATATGTGTGTGTGTGTGTAATAGGTATATAGATATAGATGATACAGATACAGACATATGTAAATACATATAGATTTAAAGACCAGGGACATAACCCAATGATAGAGCACTTACTTATCACACACAGAGTCCTAGGTTTAAAAAATATTTTTGAAACATAATCTCACATTATAGCCCAGGCTTGCCTCAAACCTCAGACTTATTATGTATCACAAGCTGGCTTCAAATTCATGGCAATCCACCTACATCATTTTTCTGAGTGCTGGAATAACATGTATGAGCCAACATGCCCAGTTGCTTTTTTTTCTACTATTAGTAATTTAACCCGGATCATTATTCATACCTGTGAAGAGTTCTGGCACTGAGTTCCATCCCTCAGTGTTGCACATCTTGTTTATAGGTCTATGAAGTGTTCCTTCATCGATTGATTGGAAAGGGGGCCTGCTGATAATATTCTCAGAGAGAAGATTCTTTGGGCCAAGATAGCAAGGTCCATGGCTGGAATTTCACACTCTCCCAGTATCCATTGGTAGTAGCCAATTTGTTTTTTCTGAAATTCAAACACATCTATAGAAAGCCTAACACTTGGCAGTCTTCCTCTGGATTCTGTAGGCAGAACAGAGGAGAACATTCTTACCCAGAAGTCTGGGCCATATCTGTGAGTGGGCGGCAAGATCTGGTTTCTAAATAAGGCATTCGGAATGTGAAGCGCTCTGCACATTGGCCACAGAGATGAAACTTGGAGAATTCAAGAGAAAGAAAACAGGGGAGATCACGGCAGGAAGAGGTGGGAAGACAGAGGAGATGACCTAATAGCAAAATATCATCATCACTGAATTAAATTCCAAAATGCCCTTGAAGTTCAATTCTAAAATAGTAAATTGAATATCTGTTGTAGGATAATCCTTCTGTATGCTGTGAATATGTCTTACTCTCATTGGTTAACAAGGAAGCTGCTTTGGTCTATAGCAAGGCACAATAAGGCTAGGCAGGAAAGACAAACTGAAAATAGAGAGGGAGAGATGCGAGCCAGCCACTAGAGGAACAGGATACGCTAGAGAACAGGTAAAGCCATGAAGACGTGGCAAAATGTAGGCGAATAGAAATGGGTTAATTTAAATTGCAAGACCTAATTAGTAATAGCTATAGGCCAAACATTCTGTAATTAATATGAGCTTTCATGTGATTATTTGAGACCTGACAGTTGAAACAAAAGAAAAGCTCCGCCTCCACTTACAAACATCCAATGTTATACAATGAAGAGTGACAGAATTTAATTACAAAATATGTAAGTAAAAAGAAGATACATTGACCAACAGACCTGATTAAAGACCCAGACATGAGTCCACATACCTATGCACACCTGAATTTTTATAAAGAAGCCAGAAATATCCACTGGAAAAAAGATAACCTCTTCAAATGGCAGCAGTCAAACTGGACAGGGGCATGCAAAAGAATGCAAATAGCGTCATGCTTTTCACCCTGCACAAAACTTAATTCCATTGGATCAAGGACCTCAACATAAGGCAAATACAACGAATCTGATAGAAGAGAAAGTAGGGAAGAGTTCTGAGCTCATTGACTCAGAAGACTTTCTGAACAGAGCATGAACCAGCACAGGCACTAAGGACAGCAGTTAATAAATGGGACCTCATGAAACTGAAAAGCTTCTCTAAGGCAAGGACATTGTCATACAGCAGCCGACAGAATGGATAATATTTTTCCCAACTACACATCTAATGAAGGGATAATATCCAAAATACATAAAGAAATCAAAAGCCAAATGTCAAAGAAATAACCCATTTAAAAATGGGGTACAGCTCTAAACAGAATTCTCTAAAGAGGAAACATAAATAGATGAGAAACACTTAAAGAAATGTTCAACATCCTTAGTCATCAGGGAATTTAAAAGAAAAACTACTTCAAACCTTCAGTATGACTAAGATCAATAAAACAAATGACAGCGCATGCCAGCCAGGATGGGGAATAAGGGGAACACTCATTCACGCCGGTACAGTCACTTATGGAAATCAGTGTGGTGGTTCCTCAGGAAGATAGGCATCAATCTACCTCAAGATGCAGCTATACCACTCTTGGGCACATACCCAAAGGACACTTTATTCTACCATAGAGACACTTTCTCAACTGTCTTTGAGACAGACAAACTGTGTTTATGGCTACTTTATTCATAATAGCCAGAAATTAGAAAGAACCTAGAAATCTGCAGGTAAATGGATGGAACTAGAAAAACAAATCCTGAGTGAGGTAACCCAGACCCAGAAAGAGAAATATGGTGTGTATTCACTTATATGTAGATATTAACTATTAAGTCAATGATAACCAAACTACAACCCATAGAACCACTATGGTATGGAGTAAGGGGCTGGGGTAGGGGACAGATGGATCTTATTAAGAAAGGGAAGTAGAATATATAGTTATGGATGGATGAAGGGGGAGCTGGAATGGAAGGACCAAGTAGAGAGAAGGAAGGAAGAGAGGGAAGAAGGGAATTACGGGGAGAGAAAGCTAAAATTAAGGGCCTTTTGAGGGGTAGTATAGAAACTTAATATAGTAGAAGCTACCTAAAATATATATATATATATACATGAAGGCCATCTAAATGGAAATTGTCTAATAATGGGAAAGACAGAGCCCCAAGTGGACACCTTTCATCATCAAATGAAGCTTCCAGTGCTGGGGTCAGGTTACATCTATTTGAGTCGTTGACCAAAGAGATCCCACGGGAAACCCTAATCAATCCAAGCTGCTGCCAAGATTACAGGTTGCTCTTCACAAACTGATGGCAAGGCCCCATTGCTGAAGACAACACCTACACAACTCATTGAACATGAAGCAGTAGAGCAGGTGCCTACATAAAGCCTTCATCCTTATGTGCCAACATCATTGATATAGGAAGGTATTCTGCACACTATCAGAAAAGAAACATAAACACCAACCTAGTCACAGACCCTTTGGTCTACAACGGTGTCCCATCTATCAGATATACTAATGCACGGTGGCACAAAGCTTCTGGCAGTAACCTACCAATATCTGATTTGATTAAAACCCACTCCAGGAGATAGGACCCATATCTGGCACTGTTTGGGTGACCAAGAACCCTAGACTAGGTGACCCAGGGGACCGAGGGTAAAACAAAATGTTACTGTTCTACTAAAATTATATAGCAATAAAATGATTCCTGATGACATTCTGCTACACTCATAGCACAGCCTTGCCCAGCCATCATCAGAAAAGCATCCTCCTGTAGCAGATGGGAACAAATACAGAGACCCACAGCCAGACAATGTACAGAGAGTGAGAGACCTTGGAAAACTCAGCCTTAAATGGAGTATCTCCATCAAATCCCTCCTCTCAGAGTGTAAGAGCCAGAGGGAATGGAAGACACCATGGAAACAAGGCCTTCTAAACACACCAGGACCAACACACATGTGAACTCACAGAGACTGAGCAGCATGCCCAGGACTGCACGTGTCTGTGCCAGATGAGTCCTAGAGCTGAAAGGAGAAGTGAGCACATGCCCCTTCCCTAACCCAGAAGCTAGCTCCAGTTGATAGCTCTTGCAAATGAAAGTTCTTCTCCAAGGGAGTCTCAATGGGGAAATAAATTATCCTTTTTTATTGATTTTATTGAGCTCTACATTTTTCTCTGCTCCCCTCCCCGCCTCTCCTCTTCCCTTCAACCCTCTCCCATGGTCCCCATGCTCCCAATTTACTCAGGAGATCTTGTCTTTTTCTACTTCCCATGTAGATTACATCCATGTATGTCTCTCTCTTTTAGGGTCCTCATTGTTTAGTAGGTTCTCTGGATTGTGAATTGGTTGGTTTTCTGTGTTTTATGTCTAAAAGCCACTTATGAGTGAGTACATATTAATTTATCTTTCTGGGCCTGGGTTACTCACTCAATATGATGTTTTCTAGATCCATCCATTGCCTGCAAATTTCAAGATG